>DWMG01000524.1:0-19049 GCA_018244855.1 Elbella merops
AGGTGGTGAGCCTATTGCCATGCATCGGGCACATATCCAGACTCCGAACCGCTACTAGAAAATCTAAATTAGAAAATATTGTAGTGTTCGGCCCGAGAATCGAACCCGGGGCCTCCCAATCGGCATTCGCACTTGCAATCAACACAACCAACGAGACAGTCCAATAAATTAAAAATAATACTTAATATACCGGAATTCTATAATTATCAAGCAGTGATAAAAAGTAGTTAGCGTACTATTTCCGAACCCGCATGACCCGCATGGGCCGGTACTATTAGCCGTCAGGGAAGTCCGCGGTGAACTTAAACAGGTCAATGATTATGATAAAACAACAATCATGAGTTACTACTGCCGGCCATAGACACCTGATAGCCACCCCAAAAAGTAATGACGTATTTTAGCATACATATTTGTAATCACCCTTTATTAAATTTATTTGCAAAATGCAGCAGCTGTTCAACTAAAAAAAGGATATACACCGACTTTCAAAATTACTGTTGTTCATATGCCATGACATAGACAATGGCCTTAACCTGTCATTGCGAGAGGAGATCAATATTCCAACAGTGGAAAGATAAATGGGTCGAATTTTTTTTTTTGTGTCATATAACTACATATATCATTCTAATTATCGCTATTACTCTATAAATCTCTTCGGCGGCTACTTAAGTAGTTTAAAGCCTATGACAGAGGTACTCACTGGTTACCCTTATCAACTTCAATATACATTGAGAATGGATTAATAGGGATACGCCTCAGCTCTGTTCTAGTAACAAAAAGGGACTTGTGGCACGGAGACTTAGTAAATACATGAAATCATTATTTAATTGAATGCTAATTGAACTTAATTGAATGGATTTTAATGGCGGACGTAATTGGGATCAATCAATAAAAATAAACGAATGGTTAATGTTTAACGCTATATATTTATTAATTATTTTTTTAATAGTTATAATCTTTCTTATTTGTGTATTCAGAATTGCTGTCAAATACATGGTTTTATGACTATTTTCTTTAATCATATACCTCTAGAATATTATCTATTTGTTTGTTATAAACCTGTTGTGAATAAACAATACATGCTTTCTTTCTTTTCTTCTTTCTTTTTAAAATAAGGTAACACGTAGTGCTACGAAGCTCGTAACTTTTACGTAGTGGCAGCTACGCGATTAGTAAACTGAAGATAGTCTAAGCGAGGTCACCTCTTCTATGAAACTATTTCTATAAATGGGTAGCAAATAGTAAAAACTCATAGTGCTCTATAGAGATGTGGATTACAGACCATTTAAGGATGATGTAGATGTTAAAGAGCATTTGAACGAAGACACAGAAGTGAAAAGTTGAATTTTAAATCATTGGACTAACTCTATTATTCCTCCAGTGGAATATATACGTAAAGAATATACGTAAATAAAATTCAGCCTTCAGATATCTCTGCTAGATTAATTCTTCCTTGATATGCGTCTTAGTTGTTATTTCACAAAATATTGTAGACGACAAGGGGAAAATTCATTTCTAAAACTCTATAAGGAAAAAGGTATCCAATATTTTTACCAGTTAGATATTGCTCACGCGACCATGTATTTAAATATATGTATTTAGTACAATATTCATTTATTAAACGTGTTACTCGTGGGCTGTTATGGATTTTATGTTATCATACTATTGTAGTATAAATGTAAGTATACAAAAATATCTTGCGCTTACAGAATATTTCATTACAATATAGAAAACCATTAGAGTCAAGGTTGTCATTGGTGGGTTTCTAGAAGTTTCTTTATGAGTAATTCCTTTTACATTGTCATAATCATAACTATTTGCTTATAGCCTGCCAACCCGCACTTGGCCAGCGTGGCAGGCTATGACCTTACCCCTCTCAATATGATACGAGACCCATATTCTAACAGTGGAATGATAAATGGGTCGATTATTATTATTATTATTATCATAATTATTTATTTAGATATACCCTACGTACAATGTAGTTTTCTTAAAAATTTAAGTTGATAGATATGATAGTGGTAAAGGACCAAAAATGTAGACCTTTAAAAAGTAAAATATTTCAGAATAAATTACATGCTTAGCAATTTATGCAAATTCAGAATTGAAGCCAAAGCGCTCGGTACAGGACGTCTGCGAGATTGGTGAGATCAGGCGGCGGAAACGTGGCGGGCCGTCTCCCGCAACGGAGATTGGTTAACACTAATGACATAATTTTAGCTATAACATAACATCACGACTGTAGTTCCTCGAAGGGTGGCCAGAGGCGTGTGTTATACACACACGTGTAATAAACACTCACTATTCGCCTGTTAGGTTATCCGTCCCACTATGGAATAGGGATGAGCCTTTGTCATAAAATAGGCCACGAGTGCGGACCACGGGGTACTACTAGAAATTTCACGTTAGTAAAATCGAATAATACCTGACCCGAGGATCAAACCCAGGATTTCTTGTCTCCGCAGTTGCGCTCGCGTACCTCTCCACTAGCTTGCTAGCCACTTAGAATTGTGTTCTAAATTACATTATAAACTTTTATATTTATATATATATATGTAGATTAACAAGGGTTCCCTAGGCAACAGATTGACTGGGAGATATATCTATTAATACTGTTTGATTTCTGTGGTGAATCGCACATTGGAGACAATTTAAATATGGGTATATGAATCTTATATTTGTTAGAGGTGATAGCCCCTGCTAGTGTAGTACACTCCTCTGCCTAACCGTTCGTGGTTTACAGGCGTGATGTTCCGTTTTTTGATAGCCCAAGAGATATTGAAAATAATATCTTGTCACATCACGGCACAGTGATGCTTGGGCCTCGAGAGACTTGTGTTTTATTACATCCAGACACAGAACAAATACCTGTGTTCGACATACAAATATTTATTCTAGGTGGGCATTGAACCCACGACATCCAACTCAGCAGTCACCTTCACTAAACACTGGACCAACGGAACAACTTCTCTAGTAAAGATTATAGGTAAGTAATGTAGTGTAGTAATGTAGTCTGCCAACCCGCACTTGGCCGGCGTGGCAAACTATGCCTTAACTCTCTCAATATGAGAGGGGACCCGTATTCCAACAGTGGAATTGTAATGGGTTGAAAAAAAAATTAAAAAAATTAAAAAAAAAATGTAGTGTAGAAATAATTATGAATGGAATGCGATCTTACCTTTCAAAGCCATGGTGGGCAGCAGAGCCAAGGCTTGCAACATGGACCAAAAGCAACACCTTTCGATCCTCATCCCGCCAAATGTACACACATATCACCCGAAACAGTGCATTCTGTTCACCGACAGTTCATTAACATCACTCGCGATTCATTTGTTACTCATAACAATCATTTCTATGTTCACTTTGTTATCAATTTTCACCGGATTTCATTTATTATTGTCTATTGCGATATACGATTTCGACTTTATTAGATTTCGAAGTTTGCTATTGATTTTCGCTAAAATTTAATTATTAACTGCTAAATATGATATTTAAATTTAGTAAGATTAGAATAATACAATATGAATTTAATATGTATTTAAGTAAACAAAAAAATATAACAAGCACGTGAATATGTTGTATTACTGTAAGGCCTAACAACTGTGTATACTTGGAACTATTTTATTATTTTACTATTAAATGTTACGTGAGTATTTATACACATGATTATATTATGCCGGTACATATACATATAATCATGTTTTATTATTATTAATCAATTAAGATCCAGTACGTGAATTAGTACATTCACAATTAATGTTCACACAGGCGAGTCGTAAGCATGTTATCTTTTGATATTTATAACGATACTACAAATAACTTTAATGTAACCAAGTGTATTTCATTCTAATAAAACCATATTAAAAAGTACTATTTATTATATGTAAAGTTCCAATAATCATCACCAGTTTATCTTATTTAAGAAAATAGTCAACCGCCATAAGGAAAGTAACATAAACTATAATTATTATACCATTACGCAGGGTCTCTCACCGGTTATGTAGACTCTTCCTAGGCATGCGTGCTTTCCATCAGGCGGAATCGTGGCCAAACGCTAGCTTATTATATGTTTAAAAAAGCACCGAGTGCTAACTATCTATCCGTACTGACTTGATATGCTTCTACAATATACTAGATTAAAATATAAAATACCTGGTATTCGTCCTTCAACATAATGCTTCACGTTTACATTGGGATAATGGGCCGCTGAGAGACCATTAAGGAATTTTTATTTATGTGGTACTAACGTTTTATAAAGAAACGTCCCATTCAAGATTTAATTTGGATAAAAAATTACACAGTACATTTATTCTATATGTGTAATGTACCGCAGTTCGAATATATGTAATTCGTATAATAAATGTCCTAAAAATATTTAGTTATTATAGTAAAATAATGTGCCTTAGTCATAAATAACTTGGGAGTTTTATTCCCACACGCAGCCATCTGATTCCAAGGTAGGCATGAAGAATTATAGCCTGTGTTGTGGTAACCAGGCCGCTGATAAGCTACATTTATACACATAAATATATTCTTCTATAGACATTTTATACACTTGAACAGAACAAATACTTGTGTTCATCACAAAATAACTGTATTTTTTGGGAATCGAACCCACGACCAGCTCAACATACAGGTTCAATAACCACTGGACCAACGGGCCAAAACATAACTATATACCAGTCTCTAACATATAATCTAAAATTCAAAATGTATTGAAAGGTATAAATGTTGACTGTTAAATTTATTCATTGTTCCAATTGTACAGCAAAGACCCAATTAACGTCAACCTCTTAGTTAACGTTCTACTGTAAACTGAAAGATTGTTAATAATTAATACCTTTTCAGGGTGTGTTTTCATTCGCTTGTGACTTTGGTTCGGAACAATTGAAAATCGGTTCACTGTTTGAACGTTTGAATTAAGGTACTCGTAATCTTTGCGAATGTAACGAACAGACAATTAGTGGGTTTCAATGTTTTGTTATTTATTGTGAAATTTCAAGATAGAAATTTAAAAAAAAAATGGAATATGGACTTTAATGTATAACAAAATATTATATTTAAATTAGCACGAGTGCAGAGCGAACTCTACTAATATAGAGCTAATATTTTACATGAAATTATTGACAAATGGATTTGAAATACTAGGGACTAAGTTCGAAAGACCTTTGTTTTGGTGTGTCTGTCTGATATTAGTAAGCAGGAGACATAGTAGAGTTTAAAATACAGGGAGGCAATAGCCGAAAGCCTGAGGCGTACTATTTAAAGGACTAACCAAATAGTATGTATTCACTTAAGTGTTAAAATTTATTTTTAACTTTAACCTTTAATTCTAATTCCTTTTAAAATACGTTTTATAGATTATTATCTTAGTTGAAGATGAAACAAAGACACAGATCTACTAGAAAAGAGTCATTTGACACTTGGTTCTCTCTGCCTATCCTATGAGAGACTAGGCCTAAGCAGTTAATAGTACTAGTTAATTTTAGTTTGCTCCATGTAACAAGAGTTATTAGTAAAATAAATTCCTTAAAGAATGAAAGTAGTCCTCAACTTTTCGTACGTAAAACTTTCTTTTAGGTCAATTAAATGAACAATGCAGGGCATGCAAGGCCGGAGCCGGTAAGTTATGAAGTGAGATATTATTGGAAAGGAATGTGAAAATATAAGACCGAGAGAACAAGAGACACGATTGACAAGTTAACGTTAATAAAAATTTCTTTACTGAACCGATTATAACTTATGAATAATTTACTTTCATCTCAGTTTCTAGGAATCCATGACGGAGCTATCCAATTTCTTATTAACAGAAATATTTTACAAGAGAAATAATAACAAAAATTTCAATAATAATAATTAAATTTAACTCATAAGTATTACTTGTATACTCCTTATATGTGTATCACATTTGTACCATAGATTTAACAGATTTCAATGCTTCAAAGTGCTACGACAACAATTATATCTCTATATTACCTTAAGCCGTGTATCATTAATTTAAAAATCACGCATAAAAGGTATCATCAATCATTTAACAAATAACATACAATGAATATTGAAAAAATAAAATGATTTTTCATTTCACGGTTGAGTGCGTAAATAATATCGTATTTCGCTTACTACGGCGGCGGTAAATAATGACCAGAGACAATAAATCATTAACGAATATCATTCGTGATACTGGCGGAAATGAAATTTAAAGAAATTTTAATAAAATGAACGTTCCTCTCTTAAACAACAACAAAAAACCTGTAATACTGCACAGTTTTATTTTAACATAATAAGTTACGAAGTATTATTGTAATGTGTATTAAAAAAGTCACAAATATTTGATCATTGAAATATTCAATTAATATATGAAATTAATAAAATGTCCGTTGCCCTAAGACATTGGTGCTGTCGTTCAAATTCCAAAACCATAATAGGGGTTATTATCATATAACTTGCAATCATACCTTAAATATCACATTTTAAGAAAACACAACTGAACAGAACAACCGTTATTATTAAAAACGATACCGGATATGTTGACGTTTATTTAGTTGGCATTTCGAACAAACATTCCCTTGAGCGTTGCCACACTGAGCCGCCTAATTTAATTTCTTAATACAGTATCGTTCGCAACAAGTCGCGACGCGTTATACTCTACGGGTGGACACGTCCAACGCGTAGAGCGTCCCGTAGCACACTGATCGAGACAGCGGTCTTACAGCGTACACCCACACAGCTACGCCGTAGAACCGCTACGTCGCATGAAAAGGTTACCGCTCAAACGTTTAAACCTTGCGCCTTTGCATGAATAGCAATACGAATGTGTTTTGTTACCTCTTCCCGGTGCTCTATTTTCGAAAACAAAGAGTGTTTGGATTCCCTTACGTAAGATGAGCGATGTTTTTTTTATATTTTTTTTAAAACAGGAAACGCAGGGGAAATAACTTCGGTGTGCCGTCTAAGGGTGGAGGCGGCTGCAGCCATTTTCATTTCGTTTCGGTTTTTCTTGATTGCAAATGAAGCTATCGGTCTTAATTCCTATTTTGAACAAAAGGATTTTGGGCAGGTTCTTTTATAGATGTCTGTTTTCGTTTGCCATAGAAAACTTTTTTTTATGACGTAATGGAGGCAAGATTTGTTAAGCCTTTAGCTAAAGGAGATTTTTAATCTATTATAACTGCAGGCAGAGAAAACACCTTAAATTAGCTCTTTAACAGGTACCTCATTTTTTTTATTGTGAAGTACTTAATTGTCTACCGCACGTATACTGGAATTTTTTGGAATTTGTGTCCGAATCTCCACAATTAAATGAAAATAAACACAATAACGGTAAGTATATAAGTAAAATATATTTTAAAATATAAAATATGTTTTAGTTTAGTATTTATTATTATTGTTGATTTGTTCTGTTTTTGTCTTTCTTTTTTCTTTGTGATGGAATAAATATTTATCTTATCTTATCTTATCTTAAAACATCTTTTTTTGTTTATTTTAAACTTTATGTTTTTTGAAATTTTATAGTGTAGTTATAATCAATATTATACGTATTATTTAAAAAATATATACCTTTATTATGAGGTAATTATGTAATAGCTCAGAGTCTAGATACTCGTATGTACCCGATATATGGCAATATACTCACCATCGATGCGATGATGGGACGTAAACGTAACTAATGATACGTGGGACTGTACTACACTTCTCTGCCTACCTATTAGAGAATTACGTCGTGTTGCATGTCTGTATGTCTATGAGTAGGTACATAAGTACCTTTGTATGGTTGTATTTGCGTAACTACAAGCGAGCATTCTTGTCTAAGTGTACAAAATCCATAAATAAATTTAAATAAACTTCCATAGGACCACCGCCTTTATATAATCCAATTATATAAACGATACTTAAATATCTTGAAAATATATATATATCTATATTTATAAAAACTGTTAGATACTAAATAATACAACATTAAACTGTCGCTGCTGTTCGCCTCTGGAATTCCCCTTCAAAGTCCATCCATAACGCTGAATCCTTGCTTTATTTTAAACCAAGTCAACGTCCGTAGCTAACAGCCTTGATTTTTTTTTCGTTGCAACTGTCTGCATATACGATGCACTGCCACTGAACTCCTTCCTACTACCTCATCACACGTAAAATATCACACAGTTTATTAATAAATATATACATTATTGCAAAATTTTGTTTATTGATCCTTGCTTGTGCTTTTCATTTGTTTATTTACTTTCATTTATTTATTTTTATTATCGTCTTTAAAAAAGAGGCGAACTATAACCCTGTAATGCTATAACTGTGTCATACGTCATTTCCTGTGACAGGAAGTGGGTTGCGTGGAAGACATTTTCATTCGATTATAGGCTTGCGATTGTAATAGATAAAACCTTTTATCGTCTGCAAATATTTATAATAATCGCTTGAAAACAACTATCCATCAGTAACTCGTTGACCTGAAACTGTTGGTACATTACAAGGTGACGTATCCTGACCATAGACTGAACAAAGAATAGAAATGTTCTGCGTGGTGGTATGAATGATGCTTGTTATAATACACAATAAAATAAAAAAATAAATAATATAAATAAGAATAATTAATTAAATAAACAATATAATAAATAAATAGTACAATAAATAAATAGTTTAATAAATAGTATAATAAATAAATAATAATAATAACATATAATATTTTATTGTTAAAATTATTATTAATTATTATTATTAATATGAAAAAAAATATTATTATTATTTATTTAATACTATTTATTTACGGACAAATACATACATTTAAAATAAAATTAAAAGGTTTCAAGAATATTGTATTTACATCGATATTTTCAGCGTTGGCGGTAAATTAAAAGCTAGGAACAATGGAGAAAGACACAATATATTAGCCTTGCGTGTAACGTAATTCCTGATTTCCATACGTGAGTATAGTCCTTAAAATAGGCTTATCAAGGTGTCAAAAGCTTTATTAGTAGTTCAGTTGCTACCGATAATAATTAATACGCTTTACGTTTGAGTGTAATTAGATAGGCTTATCAAAGAGTATGCACCTACCTGTATAAATCTCGACTCCATGCTAGTGTTTGGCTGCACATGTTATGAGATGTGTCTGATATTGACAGAATCAATATAAATGGTATTTTTTGTTTGTTTAACTTAATGCATTTTTATACTCCTGCTCCCCAATATTTTCAACTTTACTAAATTGTTTTTAAGAGCGGCATAAAGGTTTCCTATACGACTAATATGTTACATATTAATATAAGTTAAATATTAATATATATTACATATTAATATACATATATCACATATTAATATATAAGTTGGAATAACCAGTCGGATAATCCACTGACCATATACGTAAACTAACATGTCCAATAATTCACGGAACCTCGGACTGACAGGCATGGGGTAGCACGGCTATGACTCAATCTGAAAAACGAGGGGTCATCGCTATCTGGATAGCGAAAAATGAGGAGACCTGGTGTCGACATCTGTCGATCCCAAAATAGAGTAATATTCATAGATTGCTTCCTTAAATCTTTAGATTCTGTCTCTTTCTTTCAAATGTACCAACTCACATCCATCCCACATTAAAATAATTTAGTTCCCAAGATGCTTCGGTTTAAAGGACACAAAATATTAAGAAATTAAAATTTCGATGTACCATCCATAGTCATACTATCGGACTTCAGTAAAGAGTTGGCACCTCTAATACATATATTGTTCTATTCGCGGACAATATTTTCTTATGCTATTTGATAGGTCTGCGGAATAGTGAATTGAAAATATTAGGCTTTTTTCATACTATACAAGAATACTGATATAGTAGAATCTGATTAATCTAACTCTATAAGTACGTTTACGTTCCGTAAGTTACGTTTTTATTAAATCAATAATTTTTGGCTGGTCTGATAACGTAAAAAAGACGTAACATTACGCGCTGTAATCCCCGAAGCGGTAGGCAGAGGAGTTTAGTACACTCCCACATCTCACCAGTTATGTTTAAGTCCCATGGAATACATAGGTGGTGGTGGTACATTTCATATTATTCTAAAACAAGTCTCCGACATTCTCTATAATTTTACATAATTATATCTTTCCAATATAATTATTATAAGAATAATGAATGAGTACTATTGGGTTCTCTAACATAGAATTCTTGGTAGAGGCTCGGAGTCTGGGTCCAGGCCCGGTGTTCTTTTTGGACCTTCTCATGATTGCATCGTTGGAACCTGGGTCTCCTCACAGAATGATAGGTATAGATTTGGTTGCTAATGAACCCTTGTATAATCTGTAGCATTATAATTCTACCTAACCATTATAGTCTGGAACTTGACCTATTAATGTACCTGATCGTAAAAGTCGTGTAAAAATATTTTTTTTCGGAGAGAAATAGTACATAATGTAGAATCTCTCCTTCAGAGGGGAACATCTATCGTCTTACATATGTATATACATTTATACATACAAAGCTTAAAAGACACTTATGTCAAACTTACTACTAAGCTTTAGTTCCGCTGAGAGAAAAGATATACATATGTATAAGGCCGTATGAGCTTCACAATGTATATGGTAAACTAGATTTTTTACTTTAAATTAGCCTACTCAGCTAGGCACGCGATTATTTTCCAATCTGATAGCGAGTAATAGGATCACGTACAATGTATCGTATCATAGCTTTTGAGAGTAATTTCGCATGTACAAACTTTGAGAAACTTTGGCCATTAGGACGAGCCACTCGGCAAACGGAGGGCTGTGTCTACAGGCGCGGCCAGGTGGGTGCGCGATGGCCTAGACTATAAGAGATAGGGGTAACGGTATTATTGTTATTACACTACCATGCCAGGGCTTTGAGGGGTAGACAGAGTGTACAGTTAAAGTAGCAGAGAGCACGGTTGAACTGTAGGAAGGTTTTTTTTATTAAAAACGAGAAATTTCCAAACTTTTGTTCGATCACTGATAAAATGGTGATTAAAATTCAAGTAACTGTAATACGTTAAGCTGAATTAATAATAAAATATTGACACAGACCTTATTCTAAAAATGCATAAATATGTTTTTCCTCGAAAATTTATCGATAATAAATTTTACAGGATACCTGTATCCTTTGATCATCCTAATAGTGTGAATCACATACGACTTGTAGAGATTTTTTTCACATTTAGCGGACGGGCCACCTGATATTGAATGGTCACAGCTGCCTCTGGACATTTGCAGCAAATATAAAAATGATTTTATTAGAATTTGAAGACATGACAATCTAAATCTCCCTACAACCGCTACCATAGTCCAAGTCTCTAGTTGTTAGCGGGTTGCAGTCGCCACTCTGATACCTGCGTATTTTCCCACGAGTCCATCGCTCCAGGGTACACACTTTCACTCATATTTAATTATGTATGTATCATATCACATGTATCATAACTTTAATATTTACTACCGAATACAATGTTTCTTCTTTCAATCATGAAAAATACAGATCTTATCTAAACACCTATCTTTTGACCGCTTGTACCTATTTGTACCTACCGACGAGTATATTAAACCTTGGTACGTTTAGTACTTAAAATTTTTTTTTTTTATGAATACACACTGGTGTTATACATTTTTGTGTTTCAGTTAGAGTTCTATAATAGGTATTAATGGTTTCTTTCTTCACTTAGCATTATATGAATACTTGAAAAATGAACCCGTTTAATAAGAAAACCGTGTTAGAATTTGCAGAGTCAATACATCGGTATGCAGACGCGAATAAAAAAAAAAACAAATAATTAAATTATAAATGTAAAACACAAGATAAAACAGATACTTCAATATAGCTCAATGATTCCAACGAATAATGTCAGCTTCATTATAAGTATATCGCGTATTATGAGTGCTCAGTGTTCAGTCCAATAATTTGTGGCACGCGCCAAATATCTGTTTACACTGACTGCCGAACTTGGGGCTATAATGTCAAGACAAGTTCCATTGGAACTCCTACTCGCGTGTGTTCACGTTTTGTTTTTGAGTTCCAATTAAAATACAAACACATATCGACTCGTTTACATATATTTATAAGTACATATACTTATAAGTAGGAGTAAGATGGAGCTTAGGATAAGAAATCATACTGACCGATTCGTAGATCGAGTGGTTGCAAGCACAGCTGCTGATCGAGAATTCCTGTATTCGATTCCTAGGTGGGGTACTATTGGGTTTATCTATATTGAAATCCCTGATAGTGACACGAAGTCTGGATTCGTGGCATCTGTATGGCAATCGGCTCACACCCGTCCCATATTAGAATGTAAACTCAAGTGATGAAACGTGGTAGTGATATACACTTCTCTGTCTACCTCTTTGAGGATTAAAGGCCTGACGTTACGTTTATTCTAAATTAAACTAAATGAATTGGAAGCAAAACACAATATAATTAAAGGGAACCTATGCCCAGCACTGGACATCTAGAGACTGACGATCATGATGATGATGTAATATAAATTATGACTTCGATTAGATAACTATATTAAAATATTTGACTTACATGAGCATATCATTCATCTCCAATCATCTAGGATATCGTAATTGAGAGTGGTTGCCCTGACAAATGGCGATGTACCTCAAGGGTGACCCGGGGTTCCTAGGCGCGTGAATAAATGAAATACGACGTAAGGGCCAACGCAAATCACAGTCATTCGTCGGCGGATCCCGCAGTGTGTACATGGCTTAGCAATCCGTAAGGAACTGGGTAAAGATTTCTTGGTAAAGATTTCTTGATACAATGTTTATCCATCAAGGGAACATAATTTTTTTAAGCAGTGTGTATCATTACATTCTGCGTTTTATTTTCTTGTCACCACAGACAGAAAAATAGCCAATGTTATATAATTTATAAAAAACGATTTCGTTATTGTATATATTCTATGATATGTATTTATTAATTTTTATAATATATTTTGTTGGGAAATGATAAAACTAATTAATGCTGTGTGGTCACTGCCGCAATAAAGATATTGGAACAATCAAAGTCTTTCCAGTACTATATACTTAAATCTTTACTCTGAAACCGTATGAGATGTATTCAAAGGAGAAGTAAGAGCGTCTAAGACTCTACACGATATTATACAACCACCAAATAGACGATAAACAATATTACTCCGAATTCCCTCACTGTAACTCCTTCAATAATTGACAATAGCCTTGAACGTCTCAGTAGGTCGTAATAGCGGGTCCCCGTGACAAATAGCGACCCCCAATGGTAATCCCCTAGGCTCTTGAAGGGGCATCAATAAATCAAACTTGCCACAAGAGAAACTCAAATCTCGGCCATTCGTCCCGTGATCCCACTGTGTGTACACGGCTGAGTATCTCCTTGGGACGGCGGACTCTACATAATACAAAATGCAACTAATATGTCTCTACCGTCTCTACCAATAAGAAAATCTGCATTGAACTATTAAACGTGAAAGTATGAAGAAAAACGAGAGCTTCAGTGGGAATTTGAGCAAAAAAAACTTAAAGCAAGAATATAATATTACTAAAGACTAGTAAATGTAGGTACTCGTATATGAAATCTGAGAAAAAATAAATAAAGATATTGTTTGGATGCTTGCCGAATTGAAAATCGAATCCTGAACCACTACACATTGCGGTAGACTAGCGTGGTTGTACATGTCGAGCGTCTCATTATATATTTTTTTCGGCAAGAAACATGTCCTTTCCATTAATAATTATTGGATTTTAAATATTGCAAGACAGATTAATGTTAGAATTTTTTTCGATCATTTTAAGATTTCAATGTTAGATGTCCACGGCTAAATGCCCTGGCCGCCGACGGGCAGCAGCGTCGGCGGTGCGAAAAGCCGTGCCTTGCGATGTCCAACCCGCATGCCCAGCGTGGAGATTACGGGCATAAACCCCCTTTTGGGGGACTATGTCCAGCAGTGGACTGAGATAGGCTGATGATGATGATGATAACCATGAAGGAAAACATCGCGAGGAATCTTGCACACCTTACAATTTAAAAGAATCTGTAAGGCACGTGAAATCTGGCAACCCGCTATTATTAAATATATGAAGATAATAATTTACCAAACGTAATCAGGTTAAATATTATTTTTAGGCTCATTATAAATGTACGATGAAAGATAATTTTTAATCTGAATATGAAACACGAGCAATGATATAGGTACGTTTCTTAGAGCTATTTCAGTTATAGGCCGCAATAATCCTCTTCATTGGCTCGTTATACTTGTATGTTAACGAAAACGCTTGAAAGGTTGCCGCCGAAAGGTTCTCTTTTAAAAGTTTTCGATATAATACGAAATCAATATAATTGTGCGTGTGGGAGTTATTTGAGCGCGTAAAAATAGTGCCATACTCCGCCCTTTCCCTATCACAAATTTATATAATTATATGAAAACGAGAGAAGAACGCTAGTTATTAAGACTCGCTACAAGATATTCTAAATTAGACGAATCCAATGGCAACCGACCCAAGATTTGAACCCAAGGACCGCCCGATAGGCAGTCGCGCTTGCGACCACTCCACCAACGAGGCAGTCGATAAAAATAACAAATGTACTTGTACTAAGCCTGTTGAAATCGATTCATTGGATTTAACGTCTTAAAAAATACCTCGATAATACCTTTTACGTTATTGCATTTGACTCATCTCGCTAAGGACGATTATATTTTAGGATAACGGTGGCGGGTATTACGGGAATTTTTTATATCATCAATTCCCCGCGAAGGCTTTGAGGTGCTGCGGTGGATATAAGTAGGCTTTCAAACCGAACTGATCTCATTTGCACCCTTGTTGATGAGTGTCGTACACTGCGTCAGAGACAGCCTCTCAATTTCGGATTGGAATTTAACCGGGTGCTGTGAATTATTAATTCGAAGATATATTATATTTTCGAGTGGCTATCACCTTCAATTGTCGATGATAGGTATGTTCAGGCTCGTCAGATCTGTGGTGATAGAGATTTGACAGTCGGTACTCTTTGCTTATGCCAGAAGGGAAAAACGTGATGAAGTAATAATTTTCGTTTTTAAGTATGTACTAGAATTTCAAAACGTCATCCATGCCTAATTAACATCACTGTCATTGTAAAAAAATACGCAAGCATGGCAATTTAAAATAAATTTGAATAATTAATACATAAAATTTACGAAACAGTTGCATCCCTCATTATACTGCTGTAATGGGCTACTGGGGGCTCAACCCTCAAGAGCATGGGGTGGACGTAAGTAGGTATTTCAGAGGAAAGTGATCCCATTTGTTCCCTACCCTTCGCGATGTAGAGCTTCGTATTGATGTAAGAGTCTCTACATTATAAACAGCCTTTATTAAATCTGTTTATGTGTTTTTCTTTTCTCCGTTAATTAAAGCCTGATTTGAAAATTGATGTAAATACAAACTGGTGACGATATCTTGACAAAACATCACGCCTGTACTCCCCGATGGGTAGGTAGAGGATTTATATTCACAGGTTTCACGAACTGTATTACTTATATCATTCAAGGAACTTATTTTTTGGAAGCTTATTACCATAATCTTAAAATATTCTCAAAATTAGATTGTATTTTACTCATCTCACTCATAAAAATAACAACTGTATATAAATATACATAAAAAAAATCCAGCCCTATATAAATGTAAAATTGCACCACATGATAAAAGCCGCTTACAAACCGAAAAATAACGAGACGGCATTAAGAAATAATATTCAAAGAGAACGCAACGGGCCAGAGACACGCAAACCTCCGAAAACAATCTCACATCCACCCTGATTTAGTACATGACGCTCCCAAAGGAAATATAAATACGATATTGAAATATCGCATTATGTATCGAAATCCCTCTTTCCCAGTCATATGAAGCTGACCAGTTAATGATGATCTACTCCCTCGCGCTCTCTCCGAACAGTTTGTTCACACCGAGGGTTGTTTCTTCGGTTACATGGAGTTCATGTGGGGCTGGTGGTGCTAAACGTGCGATGGGTCCAATGTACTTATAACTATGAATATTTATAACGTATTAGCTGGAGCTCGCTCCTGGAGCATCTTAAGTCGTTTGTGTGTTGGGAATGCATTTGATCACGCCTGTTTGCCGATGTGTCTTTTCTCTATAATGTAAATATAACGTAACGTAACACGATGCCTGTAATCCTCGAAGGAGTAAGTACGAGTAGAGGGATGTAGTACACTCCCACGTTTTACCAATTACGTTTTATGTCCCATGGAATACGTGGTATTTCCGTACACCGGGCCAGATCCTGACTCCGAGCCACTACTAGAAATTTGTACTAGAAAATATAAGATAGAAAAAGCGAATAGTACTCGATCCAGGATTCAAACCCAGAGCATCTCGATCAGAAATCGCGCTCGCAACGACTCCACCAACAAGGCAGTCTATTATTAACCTATAATTGTAATGACGGTTTTTTAAATTCTATAATATTTAGTTCATATTGATATCCAATGAAATACACTAAATTATTCGTCACAGAAATCAGTATTAACAATAAAGATATCTAGTATTAGAATATGATCATACTGTTTATTTAATACAACTAAATTAAGCCTTATCAAACGTCCAACTTTCTCTACGTTCTATTTGATTAGCAATTTAGTAACTTAATATTATTACTTGAGCCGCATTACAGATAATCTCTCGAGTTTAAGAAGGCGGTCTCAAATGCAAATTATAAATGTTTATATAAAGAGTTCAATTTATATTCTAATTCGATGGGTTGCCGCTAGAGGGGTATCGTCAATGATAGCCTCCAACTAAATGGAGCCGAGGAAAGTTCAGTTAATAAGCCACTGGTGTACGTCAACTCACATCAACGACGCTTATATGAAATTGATGTTACGTCGTCACTGCTACTCACAATTCTTTTTTTAAAAAAAGAATTCTGGTAATCCAGAAGAGGGCTGATACGTGATTCTCTCGATGATAATAATAATAATAATAATATTTATTTCCAAAAAACGAAGTAGGTACATGGATTATAAAAAGTCATAAGCAGATCCATTCTTAATGTGGATTTCAGTAGGTAAACAGCATCTCTTGCGTGGATTTTAACCCATTTTAGTAGCGTCCGAAGAGATTTATAGAACGATGTAGGAATGTGATGGGTGGACAAAATTTTTGTAACTTTTTTAAAAATAGAAGTGACACGTAGGCAGCTACAATTGGCAGTTGTCACCCCAAGAGATTAAAAACTGACCTCAAACTACGTCTAGCGCTGTTAGTTTCAATTAGTATACAACAACATGCAAACATTGGTATTATTAATAGTCAAAATTATTTGTATTATAATTTTTTATTACAGTTATATTCTTTCCGATATTTTATTTTATTTTATTTATTAATTTAAATTATTTATTAATTTATTTGTGTCCTAGAGTGGAGACCACGGGTTGGCAAACGCAGCGTAAGATGCCCTCCAGCTAGGTGGAGTAATGATATAGGCAAAGTGACTGGCAGCAGTTGAATTCGAAGAGCTGAAGATCGAGTTCAATGGCGTGCTATTGGAGAGGCCTTTGTCTCATGGTGTCTCATGGTTGATGATGATAATGATGATAATTCTGATTTCAAATTTCTCTACAAATTTTCACATTCCCAATTCAAAATTAGAATTTCTCTCATTATTTGGAAAATGTTGGACGTGTGAGTGTTATACTGTGTATAGACGAATTTGCTGTTCCACAGACGATTCCCGTTTGCGCTTCTAAAGTTATTGTACCGTCGTACGTGTGAGTTAACGGTTATAGACATGTGTATGGAAAAATCTCTCCATGTAGATATATCGACCATAATATAAGATTCTTTATGAAACTTTGCACAACGAATTATTTTTAAAATATATATACATGAATATTTAAAGAAAAATCACTAGTTTCAATTTAAAGATCACAAATATATTTTGGTATTTCATATTTCATATTTCACAAATACAAAAGTTTTAACTAATAGTAAAGTAAAATAACCGTAATGAAATTTATAAGCTGTGATAGATTAGTGGTTTAGAATTCGGGCTCTGACTCCGGGGTTCTGGGTTCGAATTCATGGTGCGCACATGTGCGTTTTTCGATTAAGTGTGTCTCTCTTATGATCAGGGGAAAAACATCGTCAGGAACCTGCACACCACTTGACCAACGTGACAGACCATTGCCTTTACTCTCTCATTTTGAGAGGAGACCCGAGTTCAGCGGTGGACTGAAAAAGGTCGAGAGAGTATATAGTATATAAAATTTATAATATTTATAATGGTTTTGACTGCTTCGTTGATCGAGTGGTTGCAAGTGCGACTGCCGATCGATATATCCTGGGTTCAAATCCCAGGTCGGGTACTATTGGATTTTTCTAATTTACAATTTCTAGTGATGAATCGATTTTGGAATTATGCCCGAATACGGCAATTGGCTCACCACTTATTTCATGGGACTTATCGTAACTGGTGTAACGTGGGTGTGTACTACACTCTTCTGCCTACCCCTTTGGAGATTGCAGGTGTGATGTTATGTTTATAATGGTTGCAGAATGTAAGCGCTTCTTTCCGAATTTTGAATACTTTTAGCCGTTTGTACACGTCAATATGTTTGATTAGATTGACATTAATGGATTTGTTATCTGCATAGAGAAATACATTAAAAAATAACATGTAGATACAAAATGTAAAATGAAAATATAAAAAAAACATTATTATTATATGCCAGTGTTGCGTAAATTGGTATCAAATCAAACAAACGCGCCAATGTTATCAGTGAACACAGATAATAAATATCGATAGTTTAGTCAGCGCTCCACAACAACAACATACTTAGAATATTAAGTAAACGTGTAACATATGTTACAATATTTTTAAATTTCTTTTTTCTTTTTTCACTGTCATGACCTTCGTTTTAGTGCTGCTAGTATTGCGAGTTAACTATTTGAGTTTTAAAACGTAGCTTCACGCCTGTTATACCCGAAGAGGGAGGCAGAGGAATGCAGAGCACTCCCACGTTTCACCGGTTACGTTTACGCCCCACTATGGAATAGGTGGTGAG
>DWMG01000525.1:0-19046 GCA_018244855.1 Elbella merops
TGTGTGAAATCTGTCATCCCGCACTTGGCCAGCGTAGCAGATTATGGCTTTAACCGCCTCAATATGAGGGGAGACCTATATTCCAACAGTGGAATTATAATGGGTCGACTATTAATATTATAACGATTTACGTATTTTATTGTTTACTTTTCATTGTAATACAAGTCTACTTACTCCTTCAAATTATTTTTATTATTTTGAGGGTAAATCCGATACATTTACGAGATACACGAATTTCGAATAATTTCATGTGAGATTGGAGGGTGGGATATAAGCAAAATCTCATGAAATCTCACCAGGACGGAAGGAGGGTCAAAATATATTTAAAATCGCCTAACGTAATTAATGGTCGCCTCTTAACATAATATATTTTTATGATTTTTATAACATCAGTTGTATGTTTTTTTAATATAGTGAAATTGCAGAATGTTTTTTGATTACATAGTAATTTCCACGTTTTATACGATCTATGGCCATTTATTTTTGTAGTTAGGCAAGAATTAACTTGCAAAGTATTTTTGGTGGGATTTTGTTTCTATACTTACGTGTAGATTGTGAAAATGAAATGTCAATAATAGCCCGAATAGCGGGAGGAATTTTGTAAACAATGAACTAAATGTATGAATGAAAGGTTCAGTAAAAAATTTGATTTGTTCTGAAACCTCCCAAATTCCGATACTGACGTGTGGATTATTCAAGCTAGCCAATTTTCCGCCAAACGCCGAGCACCGCGCCAACCGGCAACTGCTATTTCGTTTGTTCACGAGACAACCGCTTCGTGTGGTAACCATTTCACGCTCGATTTCATCTCTACCGCTAAAACTAAAAATATATCTATTCTATTTTAACAACAATCCTATTTTTAAAAGTAATAAATACACTTTTAATGTTTAAAAATTTTTCTGCTTATTTTAAATTGTACTCCTGAAAAATTAAACTCTTTTTGCAAGCTTGAAAATTAATGTTAGATATCATATTGTAATCTTGCAGGTAGCCGGATGGGCTGATGAATGAAAATGATTCACCAATATATTCTAAAAGGATCTCGATCTTCTTACTTAGCTATTATCCGCACGGTCGGTTTATTTCAATTTCCTTCATAAAAGACGCTATTCTCGGATTTGAAGTAGATTTATCATGCTCGGATAAAGCGGGCACTTTTTGTGCTTTTCTTGTGCCTGGATCTGACCCGAGATCTGTCCACTTAATGTGAATAATGGTGTGCGATGGAAAACGAATGCGAGCCCGAACACAAAAGACAACAATACGAAGCGATTTCAAGATTTCGGCAAGATATTATATTGCTTCAGATATGCATAAATTTTTATCAGTCCGTTCATTTTAATTTCATATTCAGTTATCATTCACTAGTGATTTTCCCTCGTCTATATAGTTAACATCTCGGAACTATTTACTTAACTACAATATTCTCTGTTAATACCTAAATGTTGCAAAGAACATGGGTGCGATTGAATATGCATAAATAAGAAGTAGTTAAATTTGTTTCTTTCATAATATACTAATTTACTTTTAAGTAAATTAATTGAAAAAATAATATTTGGGTGCGTATAGAAACTGATATTTTTTTTATAAATACCATCCAATATATATAGGTAATGGTCCAACTTTATAATGGTTAGAATTCATCAGTTATTATAATTATTCATAAAAAATACCATTTACGTTAATACAAATATAATAGATAAGATAGGAAAGATTATATATAAATACTTAACACAGTAACAAGACAATTTAGCATTATCTATTACGTATTGATTCGTATGGAACTGCACTCAAGTCGTCAAAGTGACGGATAAGGAAGAAGAACCTGCAGATTTAGACAAAATTCGAGGAACACAGTACTTGTAGAGAGAATCGATTCACAATAATGCGGATAACGTGAGAGGTGCATTCGATATACAGGCGATTACTCGTATATAGACTTACGTCTAGTATAACATAACTTATTTTTTTTCCCAAAAAAAACAAATATACCTTAATAAAATATTACTGACGCTTAAAAGCATTTTAAGCGTCATTTTATTTTTGATTAGACTATAACCATATGTCTATTTGACATTACAAAAACGATATTTGTATCTTATTATTCTCGAAGATACTTTGGCTTCAGTAGTAGTATGGTGGCCTAATTTAGAGCAAATGTCTTATCGAGTGGTGATAGTCTCGCGTTGCTTCATCAAGTGCTCTTCTCGTATCCGTTTGAGTGGTTGTTGCAAATAGACTATAATTATATTATACCTACACCATATCTACACGTTTCGCATTCCACGTCTTGATATCGGGTCTTCATTCCGATACGGCGATCTGTATTACGACCGGCAGACTGCACTGATGATTAATGAGAAATGCTTTGAACTTAGATACTGTATTTTTGTTAATTATAAATTAATATTATTATCTCTTTATATATATAGTTTATTAACCACACGAATATCCAGCTTCTATTTATTGTGTTTTAGATTTTGTTCATCATCATCATCAGCCTATCTCAGTCCACTGCTGGACATAGGCTTCCCCCAAAGGGGGTTTATGCCCGTAATCTCCATACTGGGCATGCGAGTTGGAGATCGCAGGGCACGGCTTTTGGCACCGCCGTCGCTGATCTTGTTGGCTGTTGGTTTTAACTAATGGCTGGTTAGATATTAGGTATACATATTAACAAATAAAAGAAAAAAAAAGATCTAGGTAATTCGTTATAATGTCTTTATAGATTTAGAGTTTATAGATTTAGAGATTTAGAGTTTGCTGCAAATGTTTATTCATTCAGTATTGTAAGTATCTTTACTGCGGAAAGGAAACTTGTAAAATTATCTGGAACCCAAGCCGAACGCTACATAAATAGTTAAATCTACTACTCTAATACAATTTGTAGTAAACCATGATCTCGACGCTAAGGTCGCATTATCGGATTGGAAAAAAAACTGTTACAAAACAATTAAGAAGGGCGGAAAATAGAGCTTAAGTCTGGAATGTAAGGTTCGGAATTGTTTGATATGTAAGATGTGAGTGCGAGGGTGAGTTTTACAATGTTCATGTGACGGTGGAACCTTTTTGTTGGGTCTTTTGTGCTGGGAATCCGCGATGCCCTGGGGGCCAAGGGGCACGATTTCCATTACACGAGAGAGTTTTTGAATAGAACCTTGCTTTCTATAAATTTTACACTGTGTTTAATTACATTTGTCTACAGTCAAGTCCATCGTTTTTCATTTATATTGAAGTCACGATTACGATAGATGGGTTATGGGTTGTCGCTCATTGTCCCCATTTAAACGTGGTATTTTATTTTATTAATAAATAAACTCAAATAAAAAAAAAAAAAAAAAAAAACTGCGATATTGTACAAAGAAATATACGTTATTAAACAGTGTTGACACTTCATTAAAAGAATATTAAGTGTCAGGTTAAGATTAAACAGGAAGTTGAAGCGTGAAGTTAAAATTATGAAGCATGAAATTAAAGTATCAAGTTGAAGTACGAAGTTAATGTATGTATTTGAAGTATAAAGTTGATTGAGTTTAATTTTGAATTTGAGCATAGTATAAAATTCAATATTTACTGTTTACCGTCCTTGCGGTTGTATTAACACGTGTAGCACAATTTTGTAAAGGCTATATAGCTCGATGCGCCTGGATAAATAAATAGGCATCATTACGCCCTATTAAATTGATTACAGCCTGCTATATGTAATAATATTACGACACAAGTATCAGTCGCATCGTGTAAACAACGATTAAACGATGAAGTGCACATTAGTGGGCAGGCTTTACGTGATATTGTAATCTCCTGTCTGTTATTTATTTGGTTTTTATATAGCACAGATGCAGCTTTTTTGTGACACTAAAGTTTTACACTGCTAGAAGTATTATATATAGATTAGCGAATTTATATTAAGTGTTTTTTATTGTAGACATATAACATTTGCTCATCAGTTTTACATATAACATTTGCTCATCAGTTTTAAGGAATATCAAAATATGATTCGCAATCGTAGTTCGAGCAGTGGAAAAAACTAAGCGGAAAGTCTTTCTATAATAATTCTATTAGGAATTTAAAGAATTATATACAAACAAGATTAGTTTCTACTAAAACAATATTTGAGTGTGTGTGTGGAGTGTAAGTACTAATCTCCTCTGTCTACCCCTTATGGGAGATTTAAGCTTGATGTTACTTTAATATTTGATTACAAGTACCTAACTAAAGCGAGTAGATTGATAGTGATGCGTGATCTTAAATTATAGGAAAAATAAATAGCATGCAAAATTTTTTCAGCATTTGTCACTTTATGGAGGTATTAAAATATGTCAAACATTAACGCGTTGAGTTGTGTTGATGACGTCATAAATCAATTGCTGGCTGTTAACAAATTTATTTAACGTGATGTTTAAAACAACTGTTTAATAAAATTATTAGCCCGCATTAAAATGCTTACGAGATCGCAATGACGTAATAACGTCAGGTCACGTTCAGACAATACGTCGGAGCGCAAGTTTGTTGCCATCTGCCGCGCGGGAGATGCAATGTGAGCGTAACAGCTAGATATTCATAGGCGTTTGTGAATTATTATTGCTGTATTAAACAAGATTACATCGTCTATATTGCTTTAGTCAAATTGTTGCCACGGATGATATTATTTAAAAACCGGTTCATTCTGGAAATTAATTGCTATGGTAAACTGAGTCCGTCCCTCTGTCCCTTTAATCGAACTGTTCTGCAACATACACGAAGTACTTGTTTCTTGTTTTTACCTTACTGTTGTTACTAGAACCTAAAATGAAATATATTTTCTAATTCTAATTATAACCTGTTTCATATTCGACAATTTTTTTGACGTGATCACTATCGCCTATAGACTTCGCAACATCAGAGGGTTTACCGGTGTGTTGTCTGCCCTAAAGGAAGTAATATACTTATGTGTTTATATATATATAAAATGTTGATGGAATTCTTGTTTTTGAAGTATTATATAAATCCAATTATTATCCAGTTGCTAAATATTCTGGAAAGAAAAATTATATTTTTGATGTTTATAAACAATACTAAGCAATTGTTTTAATGTGTTAATGATTGCGAAGAGCAGTTAGGTGTGGATTTTGGATAATCGTAATTGCAAAAGTTATTACGGGAGGCAGTCGGCCAAATTGGGTCATTTGTTGGAAATATTTTCGCAATGGTAATGCCAGGTGATTCCGTCGACGAGGTCTGCCAACAATACGGTAAAAACGTTCGGCGTAATTATGATCATTTCGCGTCCCATTTCATTAACACGAACGGATCAGCGTTTCATATTGTTTTCAATTTGTCAACTGTTTAATTAATTATAATATTGTTGTTTTGCTTCACCACGTCATGATGTTTAAGAGAATATTAATAATCATCAGGGTTTTTGTGTTGTTTTTTATTTAAATATGATAAGTACGTTTTAATAGTAAAAGTGATATATATTTTTTTAATGACGATATTTAATTACGGTTAATTGTATCGATATAGGCTATAGTTTCAATGTATTTTTTATCGGTATAATATTTAATATTATAAAGAGCAGCTTTCCGAAGGTTGTGAACGGGGGTTGGAGTACATTTTCTACTCCGACGCTCGCGAGGTAGCCAAAGTAATTTCTTAGACTCTCATAGGTTTTTTAAATGAGAATTCGTTTACCCTTAAACGTATACAGAATTCTTAAAATTCAATAAGAATGAAGAAGAATAAACGGTTACATACAAACATCTTATGTACATTCAGAGTATTTCCTGCTTACCACATTAATCCTCATCACTATCATTAATCAGCCTTTCTCAGTCCACTGCTAGACATAGGCCTCCCTAAATGAGCGCCATCGCGGCCTGACCTCGGCTTGCCGCATTCAGCATCTGCCTGCTAACATAGTTATTGAGTAATAGGTAATAAGCTTTAAATTTTTCTTCAATAAAAAAAGTTAAAGATTTTACTTAAAATCTTAGAGAAATTGTTTTATATGGTGAAACGGGGAGTGAAATACAGATATTTGTTGTATAATACATATAATCGAGATTTTTCATGCTGTGACAATCATCTTCCTTACACATTAAATTCATTACACACGTTATATTACATTGGTATGTTTATAAAAGGCAAAATCTTCATCAAAATGGGAATGCGAAAAAGGTATATTTGCATTTGTTGTAGCCATTAAAATTACCGAAAGGATTAGCCGGTGGCGTGAGCGAGCAGGGTCGGAGTGAATTTTCTGCTCTGCTGCGCTGAGAGATGGAGACCACCCGAAACTAAGCGTCTGATACGTCCTTCGCACAAACCTACTGCCACTACATCCATATAGATCGTACATTCTTTTAATAGTCCACTACATAATGTTCCCACATAGCATAGCAAAAACTGACAATATTTTAAAGGTTAAATTTAATTTGAAATTACCTATAGTTAGGTAGCTTATCGATATATTAGTAACATTTCCACAAAGGTTCCACGAAGATGAAAATCGTACCATGTATTATTTGATTTATCGAAATGTGATTTTTCATTAGGCTTAATGACCTGAGTTATTTAACAATCGAACAACTATTAATAAGTCATAGATTATAACAATGTTCAGATGCTACGCAGCAGTTATGGGAAATGATTCGAGTTTGACCGTTATTTTTTGATTAAGTTTTTAAAAATGTATTTCGTAAGTTCGTACATATATTTAATAGTGACGAATAAAAAAGTAATCTTGGAAAAAATATTAATTTTTTCTTTAATGTTTTTAGGAAAATTTAGGTCATATTTTTAAACCGAATGAAAAATTCACAGTTTTTGCATGGACAGTGTTTTATAAATATAATTGTCTAGATGTGTATAGCATAAAAGTAGGTATATGGACATGTATGGAACTATGTAATATTTATTTATTTATTTCATGGTTGTAATATTTATTTATTTATTTATTACAATTTAGACTGTATCTATCATATCAGATGCTCCAATTCGATAGCATAGCCAATGTCAATGATACAATTTTTAATTAAGTAAATGAAGTACAATGTAATCTTAATGCTTGAGTAAAACTAAATAAGCCATGCCATTAGTTGAAAACACATGTTACTGTTTAATGTTACTATTACATTTAAAATTGCTCTATGATTTTGTATCTACTATAACAGACATGAGAGCAAGTACATATGTACATATATAATAAAATATGTAACATATACATACCAATATGATTATGAAGGCTTGGTCCAGTTCAATCTAAGTGTTCAAGGTATATCTTTGTATTGTATATTCCATATTACAATAGCCTCCAAATCTCAAAGATTCTATTGGTAGGTTGTTAACATGGAACACTTGACTAAGACAGTGTATACTACTAAGCAATAGGCACTAGCACCATTGGGCTCGTGTCTGCGGCGTCTTGTGGATTATTATACTATTTAGACAGAGGGCGCTGGCGACCTTCGGCAAGCCGAGGACCTGTCCCGGTGCTGCTCATGCATGGAGGCGACAGTGGGCAGATACTGGTTGACTACAATAATGATTAGTCACTTTTCATTTGAAATATTTATCTCCCTTTTATCCGAATATACCAATTCTTATCTTATTGGTTTATTCCTTATAAGTGAAAATACCTAAGAGTTATTCTGTACATTATATATTCTTAAAATTGAAATTCGTAAATTAGATACTAATTATCCCCGGCTAGTTCAGTATTTGTTGATTAAGAGTCTAGCAATCTCTAGCGGGACATGAACCAGAGCTTACACAATTACCACCCGACGACAGTTATGTGAGTTATTATATAGAAAAAAGTAATAGTAAACAGTAGTATATAACAGTAAATAATAGTATATAATAGTAAACATAATTAGTAAATATTTATTTAAATATAGAATATTGAAATTGATAGATATTGAGATCTTATGTTGCTAAGTTAAAAATTTCTCATGATCTGTAAATGATGAAGTCATTTTCCATTTCGACATATATGTAAGTATATTATTGATATGAATTTCGTGAGCAGTAATTTTAAGAATTTAACGTATACCTTGGGTTTTAGCTGCACTTTAATAATATCATTATTACTTCATACATACATACATTCATTCTCATTCATCATTACAATCTTTTATCAGAGTTACGTTTTTTAAACAAGTTTTTCCATTGTTTACACGCTAAACGAAGGCCTACTAAGTATTTGCGTACGATCGAGAATGCCGCGCGCGTCCCGGTGCAGAATGTTTCACCTGCTATAGTTTATTACCTATTCAGCGAACTCGCACAAATAAAATTGTATAATGCATAAGCGAATAGCGAATGGCGAGTTTGATTTACGGGAGAGCGGTGGCCGGGGCCGAGTCACGCGTTGAATAACTAACATAGGGCTATTTCAATGCTGTATGGCGCCAAACCTAAATGCTTATCTTGTTTCTGTATACTCGCAGTTTAAACTCAGAGGCGATCTGTCTAAAAGTCATTAGACATTAATAGGTTGTATAGAGCCGCGGTCGCAATTATACCGGAATTCCGTAAATTTTTAAGTTTGATCCTTATTGTGGTTCTTACGTTAAAAACTATACAGCTCTCTCAATTTTAGTTTGCGCTACTGTTGCACGACAGACTACTATGTGTCTGAAATTTACATGTTCTAATAAGTATAATTCAACGTATTAGTTATATTTATTATAAAAACAAAATTTAGGTTTGTGTACTTTTTCCTCATATAAATTTTTACCCCCCCAAATTTCACATTTCTCCATATAAAGTGTTCGTAAGGTCTTCTTAAGGTGGTTTTTAATGTACAAAGATTATTTTTCACATATTTTAAATAATACATACATGTAGATAAATTATGACTACACGCTGTCGACGATATCATCTTGAGAATGTATTTCCTTCATTGTTATATTGAATTGACAGTCGTTCAATATTGTTGGAACCCTATTAGCTTACAATTCCAAACGAAGAGCTGGTCATTCGAAGATTACTATCGATCTGGATTGGAGCATAGGATTCATAGTGGGGTAAGATCGGCCTGTCCTATCGTAGAGAAAGTGCTTGGCACTGAGACATTAATGAGTTACAACTTAAAGCTATATGTCGCACAATCGCGGTGATGAAATTAAAATTTGATAATTACATTCTTGCGTTTTTATACCAAGAGTGTGGTAGGTACAAGAGCCCTACAATGATAATATAGTCACTGTTCAAACACGTTTCTAATGAAATTTCTTTAACTTTTAGTCTTCTTCGAGCTGTCATATGATTTTTTGTCTTTTGCAGTGCATAAAATCAATTGAAAATGAAAAATTCCGTTCGTTCATTGTCATCCGATTCGTCGTCGTGCAATTGCACAAAAATTCACAATGATTTATTCGTAATAGCTGGTGTCAAGCTTATAGAACTATTCAAGCACATTAGATTTTCTTTACTTCAATTGTATTAAGTTAATAATAATTTGTAATATTTATCATTACAGTTACGTTAAGAAAATTAAGATTTAATTTGAAAGATATGGTATTTTAAATACCCATTTAGTTTACAGAAAGTATAAACACACTCGCTGAAGAGGATACTGAAGTATTGGTAATACTTCTGGGCGTTGTATGGTCAAAACCTTTCAGTTGACCCTCGGGATGCGGCTACTTAACATCCCTTCAGGACTGTCCTACACGAGTTTGCTTTTAAGAGACCGATATTAGATAATTCCAGTTCAGTCTTAGTATATTCGACGTGTTACTATAGCATGTATAATAACATATAGAAAAGTGCCATTGGTAATGCGATTAATGTAACTTGCCAATTCGAAAGAAAGATACTTTGGTTTTGTTGAAAATATTCGTTTGCTGTACAGATTATAATGAGTTATGACAGTGCTCTCTGTAGGAAATAATACAAATCTGTTGTGACATTGTCAAAGTTAATATGAATGTTATCTGAGATTGGAATAAGCGTTTCTTCAAGATACCAGTCTTTGTGCACACAAAAACCTGATTGTTAAAGTTACTGCGTACTTGGTAAATATTCAAACAGAGTGTAAGTCAAGAACTAAGTCATCGTGTTATTAAGGTGCTTTCCCCGAGAGAGCCGTTCGAGTTTGTAAGAGCACATAAAAACGTAAGCAATCAACGGGCCAGATGTTTTGCCGAACACATAAACGCCAACTGCGAAAATTGACAATTAACTTCGAATTTCGATACCTTCAAAATATATGCAATAAACTTTATAGGCATTGCGCTCTCCAAACAGTAATGTGAAAGCACATAAAACGGATTTCAGAGAACAGTTACAAAAATGGGGTTCGTTTCATTCTTATAAAATTGAAGTTAATTGCATTCAAAGTTTTTAAATGGTAAGTATGATTAATTCATGAAATGACTACATCAAATCATATTTGACGTAGACAATAGTAACTATATTTAACCATATGTGACGTAAAAGTATTTTTTATAACTGAATTTTGTATTACAATAAACGTTTTCCGTTACGTGTTTTGTTTTGATTTGTGTACCGTTATATCAATATATTACTTTGGAAATGAATTTAAATGTATCGCAACGTCAGTCAGTCCGTAAAACAATGAAGTCATTAATTTTTGTACTCTTCTCTCTTTCGTTTTATTTGGATCAGTATTTTAACGCTTGTTTTTATGATCCCGTGAACAGTCAATGTAATCATTGTTTGATTGTTGTTATTTATTTCCAATCTGAAACGCCGCAGTAAACCTTGATCACTATTGTGTTGTATCGTAATATTATCATTTTTACGTTTCTTTACGATGACGACAGAAAAACTCATTTCTGATTTTTACCTAACTAGGATTATTTTTTTAAGTAAAAGCTAATGGTAAGGTAATATTCGACTGCAATATTGGCTTCCTCTCTTTCGTCATTTTGTATTGATCCTGCTAAAATACATGTATATTTCAGTGCTTTAATTTTATTTGATTACGCGTTTAAAAGTAGACATGTTACAAATTTAACAATTCATTGACCGTTATACCCTAACCTATTATAGGTAATTGAAAGTTAGGCATACAAGTTTTATCCAAATTATAAGCATGTGAACTGAAATGGCTATTAAAATGACTAACTATTTGATTGTACTTACAGATGAGTTCTAATTGGAATTTTAAGACACCAAATTAATTCGATTGTTGCTTTTAATATGCTCGGCTAAATTACTGGAACTTTAAAATTTGTAACTAATCTCCTGAATTTTTAAGTAGTCTACTCATCTTCAAGCCACAAATCCGTTGTATGAAAAAAATTCTTTTAACTCAGAATACATTAAGATCAGTGCGACCATCAATACTAATTAGCAATCAGCTGGGGCATCATGAAAAACATTGGAGAGTTAAGCCTGTACATATATAATCATGTGTATAAATACTAATGAGATTAAATAGTAAATTGACAATCAGATAGTAACCTGAGGTGTCCTTTCGAACCACCTTTATAGAACTAAGAGGGCTCTCCTAGAACTCACTGTGTAGTTTATTTGTTTGGGTGTTGGCAAGTTTATTAGTTGGTCGATTAAACTAAGTCACTGGAGTTAAGCCGGATCGAGGCACTATAACTATCTGCGATATCTTGTTAAGACAAAGTTAAATTCGAATTAGGATTCATTTCTGAGAACGAACTCCACGTCCAATCATATCTTAAGTTGAATTTATACAACGTTGTATACTTTGCTATAAATAGTCTGGAATGACACTCAGCATTATTACTTCGGTACCATGAGATGAAACACTATTAAATTATTAACAAAACATTTCTATAAATGGTATGTATTATACTAAAAAACTTACTTATTAACTTACTTATTAACAAAACATTTCTATAGATGCTATGTGTTATACTAAAAAACTTACTAAATAACGTAAGCCCCGAACATATCTCCCTGAATAACAGCTCTCCGAAGCGGTAGACAGAAGAATGTAACACACGCCCACTTTTCATCAGTTGTGTTACACGTCCTATCATGGAACAGTTGATAAGCCTATTGCGTTGCACCGGACCCAAATCCAGACTCCTAGCTACTACTAGGAATTTCAAATGAGAAAAACCCTAAGTACCCAACAAGGGAATCGAACTCATGATCTCTCACTTAGTGGTCGCGCATGCAACCACTAGACCAACGACGCAGGCAAATAATAGTTAATCGGTAAAAATATCTTAAATTGGTGATTCTTTGTTGTTAAAGATAACATCATACAAAACAATAGCGTTAATTCATATTTACAAAATGTATGTATTGTAATAACCAGGATAGGTATGTATATACAACATTTTATTATTATTTATCAGGCAGCAGATGCTAACTGGTTCCGAGAAAAGAAAAAAAACATTGTGCTAACGATACTCCGAGGAAGATACAAATACTGTAAGAAATATTTATGGAGGTTTTTCGGTATAGAATCCCAGAGGATGCGAAACGCGACGGGCTGCCCTCTGAAAATAGGGCAAAACACGTTTAAATCCCTCGCTACGCATAATTCTTAATACAGGGATTGCAGAATGGCTTCTTAGGCTTGAGCGCTGAAAGAAAGATAACAAGCAATTAGGAGAATCTTAACGCACCTCTTGCTTCACCTTATTCTGTACAACGCGCGCCATCTATGACGTTATGGGTGAGTTATGTAATGGCAATTAAATAGGTGCAAAATATTGTAAGTTCTATGCTATCTTTTTTGCATAACATTTAAATAACATTGTTTCCTTGACAAATAAATATACAAAGGCCCTGTCTTAGAAAATATTGTGTTAATTTATGTTTAATTAATTTACTTTTCATTCTTTTCTTCATCTCTTCGTGGTTTCTTATCTTTTTTTCTTCATGTCTCTTTTGTTTCGTTTACTTTCATTGCACTATAATTTCGGCTATTTTGGTTTATTCCCTAGCTTGAAGGGTCGTTTGTCTAGCTCCTAGGATGTATGAACTCTCCGTTTAAGTATTAACCTAGACTAGGTTTTTTTCAATTCTAGTAAGTTAGCCTTGAATGTTCTACACGGTGTATATTCGAGTATGTATATTTATATGTACGTCTAACAGTTATTGTCTTTCTACGTGTAACTAACTGCTCTTGGAATTTTCGGTTCGCTGAACGACCGGGACTATACTTACCTCTGAATATTCAAAGTGTTGTGTCTGCGCATAAAAACGATCTCAAAATGCTACTATTGCTATCACCTCTATGGGAAGCGGATTTTCGGTAGCGAGTTGGGTTATTAGCATCTTCCATCGGTTCGTTTTAAAAAAGAACCGGTGTCACATATAAAAAACGGTACAACAAGGACCACTTAAAAATAATTGTGCTCTCACAAGAAGTATTGCTCTTTCCGCGATCAAGCTATAATTATGAGTGTAAAATTTCATTTTATAGAATATATTGGTAGTGTGTTTATGTGACATAATTCACCGTCAGTTTCAACTCTTGTATTTCCATTATTGTACATGGATTTCTGTGAGAATAAGAATGGTTAAGACAATAATCTTACATTCTGTCAAGTGTGGGCTGGAATCTGCAGTTGCATAAGAAAATTATAGTTTTATTCACATAATGTAATGTTAGGTATATGACCTAATGTAATATTACATAGAATCTTCTCGTTCATACATAGAAGCCACTAGATTTATATAAAAGGACTATTTATTCGTATACTGCTGTTATGTTGAAATCGTTGTGCTAATACAAACAGGGCCAATGAGATGCGTGCTTGTGAATCGCGTTCACCTGGGCCTCGTAAATATCGCTTACGACCGCTAAATGCATTACTGGATCAGCTCTGAATAATGCTGGCCTGCGTTAACGGTAGAACCTTTCAAAAAACTTTATAGCATAATATAAAATCAAATTAGCTATTCAAAATTAATTAAATTTTGAGTTCATCAATAAATCCACCATTATTTGCAAATGGATGATGTTCCTGTTATTTTTTATAAAAGCAGATACGTTAATAATAAATTAAATACAATATTAAAGGTGCACGTTATACCTACTGAAAACTCCTGAAAATCCAACATAAAATCAGCGGGTGCCTAATGCTAATTAAGTAATGGGTCCTTAGGGCGTAATCGCGAAGGGTTGCTTTAATTAATTAATTACCACTCGTCGCTATTGATAACATATATATCACGGCACTGGAATCTGCTTTATGCGGACTTGAAGGTTTTCTTGGACTAAGTTCGATTTGCAGTGGAGTCTTACTATCTATTAACATTTCACTAAATCTAAGATCTATGGATTGTGCGTTCTATTTATATTTTGCTTTAGATTTGTAAGAACATTTCTTAAAGCATCTTCTATTATTTAATTTATTAATATAATTTCACCTAAAATACAAAAATGTGTCTACATAAAATAAATTTAAAAAATATGACAAATCTGACAGAACGCTAATTAAAACTTATAACATACGAGTAGGGTACTTTAGAAATTTCGGTAGTTTGTACATGGTCAACTTTTTTATTTAGTAATTTTGATTAGCATTAATTTTTTATTTGTATTATTATTTAATTGTTTAATGTATTTAATGATTTTTATTAGTTCACGTTGATTGAAAATATTAACAAAGTTAAATTCTACGGTGACCCTTCCATTTGAGTTCTTTTATAAATAAACATATACAAAAAATGAATAACAATTTGTTTCGTACGTAGAACATAGAAGTTGAAATAAAATTATAAGTGCATTCGTTCTGCTTTGCAATGTGACGAATTTTTATTGGAATCGCTTCGGTCTGAAAATATATTGTAGAAGTTAGATTGAGGAAGTGTCTACATTGTTATTATGGTCTCAATCCCGTTCGGCTACGACAATCTTATCATTTCGATCGCCCATGTTATTTCTTTCGATGGCTTTCGGTTCATGCTGCGATTGCAAGTTTTTATTTCGTACTAATCTTGAAATGACCGCGTAACTTTTCATATGTTAATTTTGAGAATATGGAGATATGTACTTATTCTGGGACTAAAATTAACATATATTTTAAATTTCTGCCAGAAAATCAAAGTTGTTAGTGCTTTATTAAATTAGCATGTCCCCTATTGACAATACTTATGCTCTGCAGATGATCGATTAATAAACTCTTTCCTTATTCTGCAAATCCACTCGTGCTAAATCATTCACATTTGCGGCGGTGACAGCATTAGAGTAGCCTAAATGGTAATATCGAACAGTAACCGGAAATGTCGAGTAGCGAGCGAATGGTTAGAACAATTGTACACTCTCTGTTGACGCTAAGCTTTCTTAACTGTGCGCAAGTAATTGTTCATTCATTCCTTGTTCGGTCGGATAATGAACGAAATTTTATGCATCTTAATCTTTTCATTTGAATTTATATCATTGTGGCGCGAAACAATATAATATATTGAGTGAAATCCTTGTTTAATACACAAAACTAGAAATAAAAATGTAAACCAAGAGGCTATGAATAAAACGGACTTTGAACACAATTGGCGGTAGTTTAAAACTGCTTAGGATCCCAAAATCCAAGAGGGCGGAAGCGAAAATTTCAGCTTTTCATAGCGTATTTTTTGTCGTACTTACTCCTAAAACAAAGCGTAATGACCCACACGGCACGCATTTGTTCGTGAACAATCCGAATAGGCCATTTTTCATCCTGAACAATTGAGGGCGGTACTCCGACGCAATTGGCAGAGTATTTTGTCAAGTATTTGTGTTCGTGAGATTCGAATACGCAACATTACGAGTGCACTCTACGGCTCATACGTGTACCAACAATGGGTAACCTCGTTGCTCTCGTGTCTTTTTCTTTTATTGAATACACAACGTATTTGTTTTCAGGTAATATGTAATGCAATATAATTTGATATTCACTTTTGACGTTATCCCTTTAAAATGCATGACTTACTTTGCGAGTCTATGATGAATTTTGCAGTTAATTTAGATACTTATAGATATGTATAAAAGCGAAATACCAATACTCAAGTGACTCAGCACAAGATCTTCAAACCTTCGAATTTTAACATAAGTAGTCTTTTGGCGACGTAGATGCTAACTAAGAAAAGATTTTACACCAATCCTACCGAAACCGCATTTTTTATGTAACACCATGTCGCTAAGATCTCTGATATATCTATCTGAGATATCTGATTTAAGTGATGTCTTTATTTGGGTATGCACACGTGAGCGTGTGTGCAGCTGTCTGCGTGTGTGCACGTACGAGCGTGCGTGTTCGCATGATTGAAAATAATCAAACACACACAGAACAAAGTGTTGTTTTTAAATAACTCACTGATACAAAATATTGTTAAAACATTTCCTTACGTAAGTTGATAGATACATGAATAGTTGGATAAATCTCAGTCAAGCTGATAAAACTGCGTCAAGTGAGGATTATCAGTGAAGTTTTTCATTCCATAATTTGTTTATTACTTTATTTTACTTTACGAACTTCGAAAATAAACACGGTTTGCTTAAGAGAACAAAAAAATCTTGTGCCCTTTGCAAAGTTGGACGTATCTTCCTGTACTTCATCAAATTTGATTCAGTCGTTGCATCGTAGCAGACAGAGGTTATCTTGGTATACATATCTAATATTGCTATAGATTTATCTACTATAAAATATATATAGATTAAAAATTCTCACGCCTTCTAAAATTAATGACAAATCTGCTTCCTCTATTCTCAACATCGTAAACTCTTCACAACCCCGGGACATGCCGGCCAATATAAGCAACGACGTTATTTATGTGGTAATTAATCACCTGTGCGGAGTATTGTCCGCCGCGGAAGTCATAAAATCTCGCCTCTTATGATTTTCATGGCGGCTGGAGACAGAGCGTTGGAATTTTTCGTTTTATTTTATGATGGCGCGCACTGTCGCGGAGAAATATTGGCTCAGCGGAATAGCTCGTAAAGAAAACCGTTTCCTTTCCACGGGGCTACGCACCGCAACTACACGCCCGCCCCCGGTTACATTTATTATTAGCTTTCGACGCATCTTGCATACAAACTGACGCGCTTAAGTCTGTTAAGTTTTAATAATTCGTGATCTAAATATTGAAGCACTTATTTGGATTTAATTAAATTTGTTTAGTAGTTTAATGGTGGAGTGGAGATTTATTGTTTAATATATTTATGACAAATGATTAAAATTTTTTTTTTTTAATTGTGTCTATTTACTGATGATTAAAATGATATTTTAGCTTACTAAAGTTCCTAACGTTTAAAGATTTGATTTTGATTTTCTATTGCTTCTTTTTTTACGTTTCACCCTCTGACGCTTTGTTATGACACACAGTCTTGCGCTTTGAAAAAATATTAAGTAAAACAATTAATTAACAATTAAATTATTAATTAAGGAAAACAATCTAAGAAAGCCTGGATGGATTTCTCTTTTTTGCAAAATATTCTTGCTAAAACCCAATTCGTTAACCTGATCATGTGTTCAACAGTGAAGCGATGAAAGAGTTGATAATGCAACAGAATAAGATATGTAAGAATATAAAAAAATATTAATATTATAATTTAAAGAAATACTGCTCCGTAACAAGAGATAAAAAATAAATTTCGCTGTATTTAAAATTGGAATTGAAAATATACAAGCAATAACGCTGAAACGCTAAAAACATATTTATACAACTTTGAATCACGTTTAGGCCCCTTTGATACTAATAGAATCTGTATTTATGATGTATCTATACGCTACTCATTACGGGATTTCATTTGAATGCCAATCTGATCGTACTTCGATTAGACAGTTTAATAGCTATAGAGGTATAGTTGGAATTGATTCCGCTAAATTCGGTTCCACGGAGCTTTATTCGTTTACGTAAACTTTGAGATTGACTCTAACAAGCCTCGCAGAGAGAGCACGCCGTGATTTCTACTCTTAAAATCCAATTTAAATGCATTCCTCTGTGGCACAGGAGGCCCCGCCGATACGCTCCAGGGGCCAATTAACTTATTCATCCTTAACATTTCATTGCTCAACTTTAGTACCAATTTTGCGTCTCTTTCAGTCTTTGCGCTTGGGGTTAGTTTTGGCGGGTACATGCTACAGTATACTAGAAAATACATTAAGTTGAATTTCGGCAGGTATCTATTCCTAAAATGAAATTATATCGCGTTGAACGAGCGCGCTATCAGACTCAGGTCTCTTTCAATTGGTTCGAGGAAGTCCAGCAATGAGTCAACTACGATTTAATTTATAGGGATATCAGCAGTTCATTTCTTTATTTAAAATATAGCCAGAACGCTAAACGGTGTTATAATTAAGTATTACAATAGTAAAATGGTAGATGAAAAGAGGACATCACCATTGTGAAAGGATAATAATACCTTGTGTATGTAGTGCAATTTAATCAGTTAGTTTGAATAAAAATAAAGAAATTAGTAGAAAAAATCGTTAATATATTATCAAATGTTATTCTAAGATTTTAGTAACACTCACTAGTTTAGTTACATCTCGTTGAATAAATAGTTTTGGAGTACTGAGATGTTATGTGTAGTTAAAATGTAGGCACGATCCGGTTCAACTATTTACAGATTAGAAAATGATATGTCGCTTGAAGAAATAACAGAGTCCTTCCAAAGTAAGGAAAAGTCATTTAAAATGCAATTTAAACATCCTAATAGAAACGTTTGCACTAAGAATTGTTGCAAAGTGTAATGGGTTCAGGCGAAATTAACGCAGAAAAATAGGAAAAGTTAGAACGAGTTTCCCTCCAAGGTTTTTTACCTTCGCCAAGTAGCGCTGTGATTGTAAACTGCTGAATTTATAATACCATTTTCGAACTCCACTCCATCGGGGAAGTTTTAAAACGGTTTGCAATTTTACTTTCAACTTATACATTCAGCGTCATTGAAAACAAATTCAATAATCCATCATTCATTTGCGTATTTCATGTTCTTGAATTTGTTTTATTAAGATTTTAAATAAACGGTTAGTAAGCATTAGTAGATGTTCTTTGAGTATGGACCGTTATCTTCTATTTGTTCCTCGATATAAATTTTAAACATGCACCCTACAAGTATATCATCTATACATATAAAAAAAACAAACTGATCGCTGTCTGTACATGGCAAA
>DWMG01000526.1:0-19044 GCA_018244855.1 Elbella merops
GGAGACCGCGACTTGGCAAACGTAGCGTAGGACGCCCTCTAGCTAGGTGGAGTGACGATATACGCAAAGTAGCTGGCAGTAGTTGGATGCGAAGAGCTAAGGAGGAAGCTCAGTGGCGTGCTATTGGAGAGGCCTATGTCCAGCAGTGGACGGGAGTAGGCTGATAATGCCGATGATGAATTGTACATTTCTATAATTTTTGTGACAAACTTCAGGAGAGTCCGCTTTAATCTAAAAACTCATTGAAACAAGGTTGGATGTGAAATTAAGTAAATAAAAGACAAAACATTAATGCCAACTTCATTGGCCCGACTATGGTTACTATGTTAATATCATCATACACAACACCCGTCCTTGATTTGCTATGATTTCTTGTTCAGGTTTCCAATATCTACCGATGATCCAGTTTGACGCAGAAGTTAAAAAACACTATGGAAACAGCACTCCACATCTCGTTTTCTAAAGAAACAGTTGAAACATACCAACAAGAAAGTGTTAGTCCATTTGCGATCATACCCTTTTATTGTTTGCTTGTTTAAGATCATCCATTTTACAGTTTGTCTAAGAATTATTGAGACGAAATGATCCAGTGTTGAATTAGTTTACATCGATAGCACCTAACATTGAAAGCTCATTGTTGGTATTACTTTTGTTCAGCAAGTTTGAAGCACATCATTATCCTGAGTACAGATACTTATTCCTATTATTTTGCCATCTATAGATACAGCAAGTGCTCTACCCTCATTGTAATTGACACTGTTTCTTTTATCTTAATATTCTAAAATCTTACTTTTGTGAGTGTTCCAAGTTACTTATAAGGGTGTGGGATAAGTTGGATATCTAATTGCTCAATTCCTATTACCATCGGAAACAACTCTGTTTATCTATCTAGGAGCAACAACACTGTATACTCATAAGTTAATGCAATTCTAGACTCCGGGGATGTCATGAAACTGTATTTGACTAAACGAGTTGATATCAAATGCCATTAGGATTCTTCTGAAGAAACTAGGATAACCGAAAAAGGCTCGTGTTTTACCCACAGGTCCTTTGTAGTCTTAATTTGTACATCATCATCATAGTCAGCCTGTACATGTCCACTGCTGGACCTCTAAACCTCCACTAATCGATTTGTACATATACGACGAGTTTAAAATAGGATTTATTTTATTGCAATGTTCGCGTTACATTCCATAATAAAGATTTCTTACCCGCTGCCAATCATTTTTGGCTTGATACAATTTAAATCCTTCCAGGATTAGAATATCTCCCATCGCAAAAACACTGCGTCGTAGTTTTCCAAGTCGTTAGTAGGTACACTTAAAAAAATGTTAGCGGCCATTTTATAATTCAAACCGATACTCAGTTATCATGTGTTATAAATTGTAAATTTCCTAGAATAATTGAGAAATACTCGATAGCATAAGATGATGTAACTATTCAATACACTCGTGAATTTACTAATACACCATACCTGGCCCTGTAACGTATTAAAAAGTACTGCTTTTTTTAGAATATTTCCGTGTTGATATAAAGAAATATTTTAAAAGAAAACAAAGGGTTTTACATATATCTAAACATACAAATGTATATAAAACAAAAATATTAATGTATTAATAAAAATACTAACTTAGGCCATTCTCCGTTCAAGCTTTCTTCGAAAAGACCAATATCGATGAGGAATCGGGCCATTCGCATGTGATTTGGTACTTCTCCCATCTCACGGCGTCTCATTTCTTGTATGTAATCTGTCATAATGAACCGTTGAATTTTCTTTTTTGAATTAAAAAATGTTCGACTTCAACAAAATGTCGCACAACCAGCCCGTCCGAACGCAGGGAAAAGAAGGGCCGTACCCAGCTATGATCGATAATATCGATACTGGTGCACAGTACTTTTTTTGCGATTGTGTAACATAATTATCTATTCTGCCATTCACAATTAAAATGTGTTATAAATTTTATAGTTTAGTCAAAAGTATAAATAGTAATCTAACAAAAATACACCTAAATTTAAAGCTTTTGTGGAATAATTTATTTTAGATTGCCGAACATATGATGGCAATTATAACTAGCAAAGTAAACTAGCACGAAGTTATAAGTTATTGGTCTATTATAATGTTTCTGCTCTTAAAATATAACGTGATTTCAATTTAATACCTAAAATATTCTACAAAAAATTATATATTTAACTTTATAACATAGTATCTACCTGTTTACATATATATAATAATTTAATTTAAAATAATCTTAATTTGTTTCTATAGGAAGCAGTCATAACATAGTTTAATAAAATTATACTCTTAAATAGCATAATATAATCTCAATACTAAATTGATTGTAAGCTGGATATTATGTGGTAATTAGTAACTGCATATTTTTAATGGTGGAAATGTCGACCAACACGCGCAACGCCATGAAACCAGCTGAAATCTTATGTTGCAGCTAGTATTGTACTTTATCCCGATAACTTTTAGTCCTATGCTATGAACTTTATAAATAATGTAACATCACGCCTGTAATCCTCGAAAGGGTAGGCCGAGGTGAGTGGAGTAATACCCTTTAGCTTCTTGTAGTAACAACGTTACAATTTTATCTAAAAAAACACAACATGTTTTGAAAACATTAAAATAATCGGAAAAATTCTATCCGGACAACAAAGACTTCAAAATAAATGAACCTACAAGCTATTCGATTGTTCCCTTTTTTATAAAGTATTCAACTCGTTTTATTAACATTATTTGAAAGACATAAAAAAAAATGTATCTCAGTCAATGAAAAAAGTAGGTGCTAATATTTATCCTATCCAACTCGTAACTAAGTTTAATGAAACAATATTTTACATTCCATTTATAAACCTACACGTAACATATCTGCATTATCTCTTATTTTTTTCTATTGGTTTTCATTATTCTCGCTTTCGAATAAACCGAACTCCCCTGGGTGCATTGATTTAAGGTGGTTTTTCAAAAAGGCAGTCGTACGTCTCTTTCGCGAGTACAATTTATTACATATTTTACGCTCAGACATCTCCGGTCAGATTACTTTTGTCTAGATACTGCTTATATTGGTGGCAACATTTTTATTCACTTTTTCACTCAATATTTACATTGAAATATTCATTATCCACATAAACAAATAACGTAAACACAGTAAACAAAAACGATAAATGATTGACAATGGAGTCACATCAATAATTATTTAAAACAAAACTGACAAAATCTGTGCGAATTTGCTACAATCACAAGTACATGCGCTTTTCTGTTGGTCAAATAACGGACTCGTGCCATTCTCGCCCCGCCTACTTTCTTCATATCGCATCCACAAAAACTCTGCATGAGTTGATGCGGATGCGGATGTTGAAATTAAAGCGAATACTCCGCATTTGCGGATGCGGATATCCGTAACACCCCTGGTTGTAAGTATTTAAAGATCAGGTACGTCTTAACCAATTTCGACAGGACTTTGATTGAGAGATAGCTGATGTTAGTAACTTTGGCTATTTTAATGAAAAAATAATTCAGGAATCCGTATAAAAACATTAAAGCCATAACATGCAATAAGCCCACGGGAAGTCGCTAGCACAACCACTCTATAAAAAAAAAACTAATTCGCGTTATTTATCCTATGTATAACTCATGAACTGTTGGTCCGATTTGCCTAATCTTTGATTTTCTGGGGTCGTCTTCACCCAGAATAACAAAATTATTATTAAAACGCTTTAGAAGTTTTAATAGTAATTTTATTAATTCAGCAAAAAGCAATTTATGGCGTAAATTAATTTTTTTCATACTTTCTGTATAAAATGGCTTTTTATTATATGTATTTCGAGAGCTGTGCGCGTGTATGTGCTGATATATACCCGCCGGTTTCGGAAACTTCTAACTCTCCAATCAGTCACAACTTCCTCTATTAGGTCAACATTTGCATTGTAATAACTGCTGCGTCGTTTTGTCATCATTAGATAATGTCCCTTCTCATTTTGTCAACAATACTTTACCAAAAGCATCTTGCTGACATTTGAATTACAAACCATATCTGAATTTGTTATTGAACTTGCTTAAAATTGAAATGAGTTCAGTCTTTTATTTTATTTACACATGTGTGTAAGTATATAAAGAAGATGACTTTCCTATGTGTTTAAATATACATTTGACGGGTCTCCAATATGTGAAGAAGTTCTTAATGAATAAATTGCAGTGATACAGTTTATCGGGTTATCTAGTTGTGTATAAAAAATCATAGTTTGTAACAATTGTTGTGCTCTAAAATGAAACATTAATATATAACCTACATACTTCTAGATTGTTTCTAGATATTGTTTATAATAAATAGGGGTGCATGAAAGCAAACAACTTGGAACTTAATTTCTTTATATGTAATATTATAAACTAATTATTACTATTACATGAACATACATATTTTTACACAGAACATGTGTTACAGTTCTACTTCTTTACATCCACGTAACATGTATATTTATAATTTCAGTTTTGAATGTTAGACATTTTTTAAATATTATTTGCTGTTCTATATATAAAATGTTTTTCTGAAAGCTATAGATATCAAGAACGAGCAATTTAGAGGCAATGCTTAAGCCATTGGGTTAAGAAAATGGCATAATATTCTAAGACTTCCAGTCAGTCTTTAACACATTTAACAATATTTACTCAGTGGCTTGATCTCAATATTAATGAATTGTGATAGTGATAGAGTGATGACATCTTCATTTAATGTTTAATTGATGGTATGTCACACAACAATGCAGTATAATTAAATAAATGTCCTCATTGTCAATTATATCTATCTATGTTAAGTAACTAGTATTGTAAAATGTAAAGATAACATTGTTCAAAAAATTCAAAAGTTGTAAAGTATAAAATACACAAATGCTTACATTACTGAATTGTATGTTATTATAAAAATCAGATTGTATAATTATTAAGAGTTAGAGCCAGAGATTTCAACAGCTTTGTTTAATATTAGAGAGACATCCATCGGTGGAAAGTTTTGTAGAAGTTTTACATTTGAAGCGAAATCTCCATGGAGTATGTCGTCTCTAACTAACCTGTAATACACAAGTCAATGTATTAAAGCATACACATTTAATTTTTATACTCTCAAATATAAATGTCATGTGGAATATCACATAAGGCGAAAATAATATCTGCACTGAAAATGTACATACAGTGCAATCTTAATATAACCAACCTCAATACGACTCCCTCGATTTAACAAATTTTTCGTAATCCCCTTGAAATGTCCATAAGAATTAATGTAAAATATACATTACAATTTTTTTTTACGAACTACCTCTTTATAACGAATACTCAACTATCAAAAAAAAGTATAAATACCTCTATTTAACGAATTTTGTCAACTCGAAACAAGTGCGTAACGTTCCCACCAATATATGATCCTTAATCCCCTAGTATGTGATTCAATCGCGACAGGTTTCGACGCGTTTTTTTTCGTAAAACTATCGAAGCCGTTTGAAGGACAGTAATGTAAACAGTGCCGCTCGTCACTATTGTTAAATATTCTAGTTGTAATGGCTCAGAAACGTAAAAGGCGTTCCTTATCAGTCGCAGAAAAGCGAAACATCATTAACTATGTTGACAAAAATCCTACGACGAAAATATTAGACATAGCTAATAAGTTCGGGATTCTCGCAAGTACATTGGCAACAATTTTAAAATTTAAAGAATAGTTTTCGGAAGTAAGTGGTTTGAAAGTCACCTGTCAAAGAATTCAAGTTCGAAGACTTCGTTACCTTTGATAATGATTTAACCGCCTGTGGAGCACTAAGTGATGCTGATATTGTCACATCTGTGTTGTCGGTTACTAATGTAGAAGCGGAAGAAGGCGAGGAAGAAGGGGGTGAAGTTGATGAACCTGACTTTACAATAAAAGATGCTCATAATACTTTAAATATTATAAAATCTGTTTTTCTCAAAAAGGGAGGTTTGAGCGACGATGTAGTCAAATGTAGTCAAATCCATTACGAAATTGAATTGCGCTTTGGATGTGATAACACTTGCTGGTGGTAAACAGACAACAATTTATGACTCTTTTTCTTATCCAGGTGAAAAAATTTAAGATTAAGCTACCGTAACCACATTGTTGTTTTTTTACCTGTAATTCGTTAGTTTTGTATTGCGAATCTTTGAAATTAACATTGAATTACCTACATAATGTATGAACCCACCATGATACCTACTGTTACGGATTTTACTGCATTTAATTTTGATTATTAATCTAAAGGACAAAATATGTTACCTACCTAATTGTTTTTAAATAGAAAGTACAGAATAATGTGCTAAAAAGGTGTTATCATTAAAATTTATAAGTAGGAGTTGTTCGCTATTACAAGATGAGTATGTAATGTTGAGGTGAATAAAACTATTTTTTTACCTCTTTATAACAAATTTTAGACCAACCTTACCTCAATTTAACGTACCTCAGTTTAACGAATTACTTGTTATAAAGAATATTTACTTGTCCCCTTGCGATTTGTTATATCAAGGTTGTACTGTATCTATATAACACAGTCAATAAAGGTAATGTAAATGTAAAATATGTGTTTACTTACAATATCATAGCACAACAGATGTATATAAGAAAATCAAATCTTTTTGCATCTGCAAATAGAGAATCCCAAATTCTTTCAATATCAGGCAGAGAAAACTCTTGAGACAGTAACAAAGTCAACCACCTGTAAAAAAAGCATAACACAATTTGATAACATAAAGGGATAAGAAGCTAATTTTATATTCCAATAGAAAAAAAACCCCTTCCAAAAGTATTCTCATGAACTAAAAGTAAAGAAAATAACCATCATTTGACTTAAGTTCCTGAACTGTCATTCCAATTTCTAAACAATACTACTTCAAAAAAAAACTACCCATCTATAGAGTAACTATTTATTCAGTATTATGTTCGAACTGTATACTTTCTGCAAGACGATTATTATGACTATCATTCTTTTTTAGACCTGTTACAGAGGTATTGGTACCCCTGATCCCCTGAAGACTAAATTGATTACACTATAACATTTATGAATAAAATGCAGCATAGTCATCAAATTGGAAAACGAGCATAGGCACTAACTACGCTTTGGTGTAATAAATACTACGTCAGGTCTACATCAGGTCTAGGTTGTAAAAACAAAGCTTTTTACCAGGTTAAAGGTTAAATAAGTGATAAATAACGTAAAATAAGTAATAAATAAATTTACCTAAAACTGTAATATTGTGGTCGGAGCTCTTGTCTTTCAAGCCGTACCCAAACAGCACGATCATTTTTCTTAACACAGTCACATAACTTTGTCATCATGTAGTTGATCCCACTTTCTGTTTCATCCAGAGTCCGTATGAAAAAGTCACGGATTTCAGACATCAAGTTCGTGAAACAGAAGAAACAGTCCGCTTCAGCGTGTTCTGGAAATAGTAAACCATTCAAATCATAGACTGCTCGGTTATTTAAAGCAACAAATTGCATGTTTACATTTTACAGAAAAATCTTTAGGCGGCATACTATTTTTTTTCTGCTCTATTTTTTTTTGATATGCTTAATTCTATTAAATACTGAAAACAAAAATGATGTAATTGTTGTATCAAATACCATCACGAATATTTACATTATGAACTGTTACATAACCTAGTTTTTTTAAAAAAGCTAGGCCTAGACGTAGGTTAGATAGGACGTTGCAGGTAAAGGCAGCGCAGTAGATGTGGTCCAAAATGATCTTTACAGCAAGGCAGCGTCAATCCCATTGTTAAAAATATTCTTAGTAAAAAATTTGGTTTCAAAAACAAAATAATATCATAAATAACACAATATAAGCGGGGCAATGCCACTAATAAGAGGTGGAGTGACGATATACGCAAAGTGGCTGGCAATGGTTAGATGCGAAGAGCGGAATATCGAGCTCAGTGGTGTGCCATTGGAGAGGTCCGCGTCCAGCAGTGGACGGGAATGGGCTGATGGTGACGAATGCCCCTAAAAACCACATTTTAAAAGTTAGTAAGTAAAAAATTAAAGCGAAATTTGTTGTGTCACATTGACTATTTCATTACAATGGATACAGGAATACTGAATGAGTAAAACTATAATATACACATGGGACAGAACATAAAGTTAGTTCCTATAATTAATACGTATCGCAAATATACTAACGTCTGAATTCCTTATTAGCATCAATGGCAAAGGTATGGTAGATAGGCCCAATAATCTCGTTCATACCCTGTACATAGCCCTGGCCTGGGTTAAGTTTCGCGTATAGAAATAGCATTCGCTCCACCACCTCCCAATGAGCCTCGCAGCCTTCGTTGAGCGGCGCGTAGTCACCGCATGACAGGCTGTCTGATCTTCGGATTTCATTGCTTAGCTAGGAGAAGCAGACGAAAATTTAATTAAGAATTAAATAGTAATAGTAGTTTTATTGGTCATTGATTTACATAGGTAATGTCAAATGCAAACATACTTTGGTAGTTTAAGAATTACTTTGGTGACACCACCATACATACTGTAACAATTCTACAGTTGGGGTCATATCTAAAGTGTGATAATACACATTTTTCTCATTCAACATGTTAGTGATTAATATTAATGGCTGAACTGGAACACATTACAAATACATAGATCTTTAATCACTTTGAGTTGTCTGGGAATCACAGATATGTATGTAGAAATTAAGTACACATGTGAAGTGTCTGCACTCCATACATGGGCGCAGACAGGTTGCAAGGGAGTGAAATTGCACCACCCTGTCATGAAAGAAAATACATATAATTTGGTCGAGTGGCTGAAAAGAATAATTGCTGATTGAGTGGTCCTTGGACCAAAACCCTGGTTGGGTACTAATGGATTTTTCTAATTTAGATTTTCTAGTAGTGACTTGGAGTCTGGATCTGTGCTTGGTGTATAACAATAGGCTCGCCATCTATTCCGTTGTGGGACAATGATCTGGTCGACCATTGGAGTTTACTACACTCCTCTGCCTGCCCCTTCGGGTATTACAGATATAGAATTATGTTTAGTCAATGTAACATAAATTAACAGTATAGTGTGTAGATTGACTTCCCTGAAAATAAACCTGTTTACTAAGTCTATAACTACATAAAATTTTGTATGTATTGTCATTCAAAAACAGATTGTCCATTTAAAATAGAGTTATTACGCCAATGAAGAAACAATGGTTACACTGACATTTACAATAGCACAGCTGATTTATGTATCTTCATGAGATACAATTACAAATGTATTCATTATTCTTGTCTCACCAAATCCATTGTCAATTAACTTTTGCACATACACAATATGAAACCAGTGTGTGTTCATGAAGAGAGTGATGAACATAGAAGTATGTTAGGTTTTTAAGGTTAGTAATATTTTACACTTGGCATTCTTTGTCTACTCTTCAAGAGATCTTGTGTGATGGACGACTATAATATTGTGGTTTACCTTAGCCACACCCAGGCCTCGTCTTTCCAAAGTTGAGTACTTCAACACTGATTGTTCGACTCTCTTATGTAGACGCTTCACACCATTACTATTCACAATCTGTAAATCCAAATTAATTTAATCATTGTACGTAATATTGTAATTGGATTGAGATAGCGGGGGCGAAACCCATTTATTGTTTTATTTCACCTGGCAGATAATTATAACAATGCCAGAAATCATAGTCAAATTATAATTAATATACACATCCCTCAACCCAAGTTACAGTTGCACTGTAGCCCACAATAAACTTTAAACACGTTATTACTGATGACAATAATAATTGATCAATACATAAAAGGAGAACTTTAAACAAAATAAAACACATATCATTTAATTATTATCAAATCCATTACTGTTAGGTTAGGTTAGCTATGACACTATGCTGTCATTCAATGTTTAGTATCTCTATATTTGGTTCATGTGAATAAGACTAGGGTTAAAGGCAAATTTTCTCTAAACACTGATTGCAAATGAAACGTTAACATGTTATATACTACTTAGGCATAGTCTGAATAATCTCTAGATATAATGCAAGGGATGTATCTTGATAATTTAAACATGTTTGAACAGGAGATGTTATGTTCCATGAGCCAGAAACACATTATCATGACAGAGTTCCTCTCGGTCAATAAGTGATAGAATGTTTGAGAAAGTTGTATTATGAAGCATTGTGAACGTTAGCTGCAGTTCTATGAGTGGGTGGAGCAGTAGTAGCCTCCCATGCACATATTTAAAAAAATATTTTTACTCATTTTTTTCTGACTGAAAATTTATCAAATGATAGCTAGCCTAATATCTTGAGGAAAAAAATTCAGCAGTTCAGTGATTTCCATCCAATTGAAGGTTTGTCAGATGATAGTCTACATGTTATTGTGAATAAACAAAAATGTCAGCTGGCTATATCTCAGTGGAATGATTGTCAGCTGACACTCTAAAGTCTTAAGGTTAGCATACTGCTAGCTGGGTTTTTGTTACTTACAGGATCATATCAATAATCAGCCTACAAATTTTCATTTGGAAGGAAATTACTTATTTGATGGTATTAAATATTACATCATCATCATCATCATCAGCCTACTCTCATATTAAACATTACATTAAGTGCTAATTAATAGATGCAATTTTACAAACAATTTGGAAGAATAATTCTTGCCTTTGATATTCTTTTTAATCACACCTCTATCTTAAGGTTAAATAATGTGTTCAGAGTATATACATATGTTCAACTAAATATGGTACACATAACTCTGTTCTATAGAAATACTGAGAGTATCACAACATTATTAGTTTTTTATACAATTGCCCTCTCAGATATTCACATGTAACAATATTCACAGTAACAATACTCAAAATCTTAACATTCATCAAGTATAAAAAGTTACTTTTATGTGGCCATATAGCAAATATTTTATTATGATATGTGTATTTTGAAACACATGTAATTTTTCGAAAAATTAACAGTAACAAATACTTTAGGGTAAGCATTAATAATTTTTATCTTTACCTCTGGGCATGGAAATTCTGTTGCAGATTGAAAGAATGATATGTCAGGGCAGAGTCTGCGAACATCTTTATCAATTTGTAATAAAACTTCATTGTCCTTGAAATATGTGCTCCATGAACTGTCCGGGCTTATGTTCAAGGGATGATCTGTTGGACCACCCGGTGACACTATGATCTCATCTGAAAGCATGTCAAGAACATCAATTGTGGTAGAAGAAGATAACAACAACCACTGAAAATGCAAAATATTTGTATCTAGTTCAGTATAAAAATGTATTGCCAATGATTACTCTAGGATGGTATGTCAAATAAGCAAAAATACTAGAACTGATTAACATTTACTGTGATATAAAACTAAATTCAGGTTGAAAATATACTGGAACAACAAAGTTTCAACAGGACAAAAAAATTAACTATTGGTTTAAACAGGCAAAGTTACAAGAAAAACTTTCCTTACAAATAGGACTTCTACTTATTGTGTTTGATTGTTGACATTTTGTTATTTAGTATATATTGTAATAGTATATTGGATATTTGTTAATACAGTATTATAATAGACCTATTATCAACACTTGGGCTAGCAAAGAGTAGCTCAAGACAGGTAAAAATGGTGGCTTTTAATGTTGCAGGCCAAGTTCCACTTTGGGTTGTTGAGCGAACAGACACATGATTATCTTCCTTTGAACTTGATTTTCATTGCTGACAAGAATAATTAATACTATACAAATAAATGAAATTACCGATGAATTGTTTATATAACTGTCTTTTTTTAATAAGGGTAGGTTCCCGTGCAGCTTTTTCATGAGGGATATAATGTAATAAAATCTTCCATACTAGAGAGCGCAGACCTTTGTCATCAGGAATACCTGTAATTAAACGAAGTTGTAAATGCATTTTGTTTTATATCATACAACTTTGTACTTGCCAAATCTATTAAAATTTAACTATTTCCTATTTGTTGATTATCACCATGTAACCTTTAGAATCAATTCTTCAGTGAAAATTTCAACATGCTAGCTTAATAGTTACATAAAGCCTAAGCATTACCCTAGGTATGAAATTCTAGTGAGATCTTCTTAATAGGAACAACAATGTAATGTTTGTTCCACTCATTTACATGGGGATTATACCTGCCTTTGCTAACTCATCTTCTTTATAGTGAGTATAAGCAAAGCACATGTAACTTGGAGGTTTTATATAGCAGTAGGCATGATCTTTTGTCCTTTGTTTTAATTAATTTTTAACCGGTGAAACATGAAACATGGGTTTGATTCGCAGGTCGAACACTACAAAATTTTCTAATTTAGGTTTTCTAGTGGTGGTTTGGAGTCTGTATAATATGAGCCCGATGCATGGCAATAGGCTCACCACCTATTCCATAGTGGGACGTAAACATAACCGGTGAAACGGGGGAGTGTTCTGTATTCCTCTGCCTGCCTCTTCAGAGATTACAGGCGTGAAGTTACATTTTACGTATTTTTATCAATTAATAGACAGTTTCATTACTGAAGTGAAGTCTTTAAATATATACAATATATTTTTGATTTCAGTTATTATAAGATATATATTGAATGAAAGGAAAATTGCTTACCATTAAATGCTAGCTGTTGCAGCTGACCAATATCAACAACATCTAACTCCAGGGCATCTTCAAAAGCTTTTATTCTGTCAATTAAACAATAATGAAGATGATTTGTTTTTGTTGTTGAAAAGTTTACGTAGCTTTAATTTTTCATCTATTTATAGCAAAATATGTATCAAAATAAACCGAAACTTTATACTTTTTATGAAAAAAAAACAGTGAGTATAATGGCAATTAAATTTGTTTCTGTCAACAACTAAACATAAATCAAATCAAAATATCATTAACCTGAATAAATTTACTTAAATACAAAACGTGCCATTAGTGAAAATTTCGTAATTATACATTACTATTTATCCATTGTATTGAAATAAAACAAGAGTTTATTGCATTAGCTTCATTAAACAAACTTAATTGTCACACTTTTGTTTTTGTAACTTATTTAGTACCTTGCTTTGTGTAAGCTCATATTGACTTCTGATACTCAGTGCATATAATAACAAAAATATTATAATAATTTATCAAACGGTTTTACATCATTTGTATCCTAACATTTATTTTAGAGCTTTATTATTATATTCTACGCCTACGTTTACTTCCGTTTTAGTTTTTTTTGACTGACATTGACGGTAATACAACAGTGTTATAGTTAAAAAAAAAATATCTGCCGTCAGTTTAATTTACTTGCAAATAATTGCTTCATAGTACAAAATAATGAAAATTGTGTAACTAAACAAAATACTATATAGACAAAGTGCTCATGCATTCCATCAAAGTAAAAGATATATATTTAGTATTTTACATAAATTGTATATTGTATAGTATATTAAATAATAGCCTACAATATTTAGATGTATGGCAAGTGTATTTTCCATAGAGGCATTATAAATAGAGTAGGGAAGACATACGGCTGCTTATAAGCGGCAACGTACGACGGTTAGAACGAGGGAAACGATCGCGACATTCTATCTCTATCCCTCTCTATCTCACTACTGACGCATGCACAGCAAAAGAACAACTTGTTTTTTAAACAATGAACTCACGCTAGCGCTACCTGAGCGTGCGCGAGTAGAAAGAAACAGATAGTTAAGCTCATTTGCTTTCTCTTTTTTTCGATGGACACATTTTAGGCTGGCTTCCCTAATCTACGTATGTATATCTATGCAAAACTCTAATCGAAAAGCTGTGTTGTCATTTATGAACTTTGACATATCAGATTAAGCGCTAGATACAATTATATTATTTCAAAGCCCGCTTATTTATAAAAGTAAAATTTTAAAATACTCGTTATTTTTAGTAATCAATTAAAAAAAAAAACTTAATAGCTGTTGTTCTTCAGACACTGTAATTTTGAAATCATTTCTGACGAATTCATATTAAACATGAAATGAAATATTACTTTGGATATTGAGAAGTTTTGTGTTTGATCTCTGGTTGTCAAATGAATAATTATAGAATAATAACGAGTCTAAGACGATATCAATTTTTTATTATAAAATAATAATATACTTTTTACATTATCCTTCCACCACATGTATTCTTCAAGAGTACGTGCGTTACACTTCTGATTTAACTATTTTCAAAATATATAACAATATTGTAATTAGTCAACTACATGTACTTATGTAATCCTAGTACCTAGTAAATGGTTTGGATTAGGTAGGAACCTATTTCATAGGCTCAATAAATCCGATTAATATCTGTGACAGTTTTCCTTTTTGTTTTCACTAACTGCATAAATAAATATAGAATGTAAAATATCAGTAGGTATGCAGATGGTTTAAATGAAATCATCATCATCGTCAGCCTCTAGATATCCACTGCTAGCCATAAGACTCCCCTAATCGGCGCCACTCATTCCAGTCCTGGGCCTTCCGAATCCAGCAGCTTCTCGTTGTCATCTCTAGGTCGTCACACCATCTGGTAGGAGAGCGATCTACGCTCCTTTTTAATGAAATAATAAATAATAATTTCGTATCGGTTTATTTAGGGAACGCAATAAAAATAATCATTATTCTGTTTTATATATCGTATGTTACCGTAACTAAAAGACTATACATGTATTGCGTTATTAAATTTTGTTTTCGCTGACCCCCCATAGTGCCTAGTACTAGTGGTCGGACACTCACGTGTGACATATTATGGCTTACACTGTCTGTAAAATATTAAATAGGCAGGTGTTGTTTTCCTCGAACCGATCAAACGAAGATATAAATAAACAGCTTTGAAGTCAATCGGAATATAGAAGTAGCCTTCGCTTCAGTAATATTTTAGTAATAGAATAAAAATATATATTTCATTTCAGTAATATGGAAGATGAAAATGGCTGAATTAATCAATAGATGTATAGTAGTTAGAATTCAAAATATCCACATGTATAAATTTAACATAGCGTAATATCAAGCCTGTAATCTTTGAAGAGATAGATAGAGGAGTATAGTACATTTCCACGGTTCACCAGTAACGTTTGTGTTCCTCTATGGCATAGATGGTGAGCCTATTGCCATGCACCGGGCACAAATCCAGACTCAGAGTCATTACTAGGAATTTAAAATTAGAAAAATCCGTTAGTAGCCTACCGGCAATCGGCAACTCTCGATCAGTAATCGCACTTTTAATGGCGGGCTGTTATAAATGTGCTAATTCATTTCGTTTCTAAAATTTCATTGTCGTTGTTCTCTTAACGATGCGTTGATGAACTATCAAGTATATGCGATAAATGCTGAAATATTAAATGTATAAGTTCAGCCAATCCTAGTTTTAGACCATTACAGGTCATATGCCTCTCCAATAGAACACCACTGAGGTCAACTTGATCTCCAACCATTACGCGCAACTTTACGTTTCTCGTCACTTCATCTAGTTGGTGGTGTACGTAAAAGTGTTAAGGCGTGGTCTACGCTCCAAGACTTCTATTCTATCATAAGTGGTTCCGACATAATATAAAAAATACAAATTTTGCTTTGGAATGTTAAAGATTGCTTAAATGCATAACGTTTCTAGACAGAATTGTCTATAATTATTTAAACCTATAATTATTAAAATGACTTTTTACACCGTGTACCGTTTTTATGTTAATGTTGTGAATCTCAACAAAATGGAGTCAGAAGGCCTTATCAGATATATAACCTTGTATAACACATTTCATTCGATCGTGCTGCTCCTACAGGTTTTTCATTGCTTCAGAATCCCACATCTGCAGATGCAGATAGTTAGATAGATATAGATATATAATAAGGGAAAATATTAATACGATCAGTACTATTCATAAATATAAGAGTACTTATAAGTACCTAAACATCGTCCTGGGGAATTTATTATTATAGTATTGAACAACCGTGAAACAAAACACACAAAGTCAAATTTAATATTATCGACTGAAGTATAAAACTTTAATAGACGTACAAAAAATAGATGGACGTTTCACAGTTGATGCCTCTACCCTTCTGTAAACCTTTCAATTTATATTGCAGTATTTTTTATTACAATTGGGGCATTTCTAGACACTGAAGTTAGCGGCCTACCTATGTACGTGTTGGAAGTTGCTCTACCCTGAAGGCTTGTGATACAGTTTCAGGAGTGCTGTTTAATAATTATTATCCAGTACGTACTATGTGTCTACCGAAATATAGATTCTCCCAATTTGAAACACGTCCTCGGGCTTATACTTATCAACTTGCAGATCGTTAGCGGTCTGCAACCGATTAAGGACTGTTCGTTAGCGGATTTAAATTGATTCTAATGTTGTTATAGTTATAATGTATATCTCGACCCTTGCAAAAGTTGTCACTCTATAATCTGCCACGTTGGCCAAGAGCGGGTTGACAAATTTGACATGACTTAGTTTTTTTTGTTAACTTTAAGAGGTGTAAATTTCCTCGTAATGTTTTTCTTCACCTTTATATGTGCAAGTGATATTTAGCCTTAAAACGCACAGTTTTGTGAAGAGGTGCGCATTTGAACCGTGAACCGCGGAATGAGAGACGACATACGAGAATATTTTAAACTAGTAAGTACTATAGTATATATATATAGGTATATATATAGGTATATATATATAGGTATATATAGAGGTATATATATAGGTATATATATAGGTATATATATAGGTTTATATATAGGTATATATATAGGTATATATATAGGTATATATAGTACTAATAACCCGGAAATATCATTCTTTTTAATTGTTCACTCCTGTCAGAGTGATCGTGGGTGATGCGATAGTCACAACGGTTGTCTTTCTGCACCATCGTTCGATTCCAGACTTGTTGCATGTCGCGCGATGTCTATACATTTCTGGCGGAAAGGAATGGGTAGGTACGTCTGGGTCGGAAGAGAGCAATGAATACCAAATATTTCTATCCTTACGGATCTGATGCGATTCTTCTTCATTCATCATTCCCTTCATACATTCCTGGTATTGACTGTGAGTAGGATGTCTTTGGTAAACATGCCGTGCCTTGATCTCTGTCTGAAGTTCTTACAACCACTAAGCACAACTTTATTTTTAAAAGACAGATAAGTAATTATAATTTACTTAGAAAACTTAGATAAAACGAGAAGTAATAAATCAACGAGGTAAATAATGATACACAGTACAGAAATCACTCCCATGTTCATTGATTGATTTTTATAATACGCAGCGTAGAATTGAGTAAAAGATATTATTACACATAGAACATTCAGAAATATTCCGCCGATGAGAAATAAAGCCTCTATTAGTTTGTTCGAGTTGAGATTTAAGCCGACCTCCAGCATAAAGCCTAAAGTAACTATGGTATATCCACCGTATACTCCAGATAGTACGAATTGTTCGATCGCCGTTAAGTCTTTACATTCCGAGTTAAAGAAGAAACCGAGTACCAACAGCGCCAAACTCAATGCACGTAAACACATTTGTACGATTTCATAAGCCATATTGACTTCCAAAATGTAATGTATACAATGCTTAGTAAATATTCTTTAAAAAAAGACAGACGTAAAAGACGTATTTCTGACAATACGTTTAGGTACTGCGTTCTATCTATGATAGTCTTCTATCTACGGCCTATTACCAAAGACTATATGAATATTCAGTGACATTTAAAGATTTTAATTTTAATTAAACATTTGCACAGATATAAACTGTATTTAGGCTACTAAATTGATTATACAGCAAAATTTAATTATTTATAAGATTATTCATAAAATAATATATCAAGAAATATTTTCGTTCCATTGTAAACGATTACTTAGATATAGTTTAGCGTTATTAATATAAAATTTAAAGTTTATATGGGAACCAGAAAATCATACTATACAAGCTACACTGAAACGATGAATATACTCCAGTTTATTAGATGTAACCGAGTTACACGTGCCGCTTGAATCTTGTTAACCTGCTAAGAGCTCAGGTAAGATTAAAATTGTCGCAGTTGGTATTTTTTGGTCCAACATTTTTCAATCCCTTTTTAATGAACTTAAATATCCCGACATGATTACGCTGCGGTACGTTGGGTACTAGTAAGTGTTTTATGTTAATATTTGTTTATTTCTATAGGTATTAGCACTTTGAAAGTTTAGATTACCATGTATATTCAATAATAATAGGAATGATAACGGTTATTCAATAAATAATTATATGCTGCGTACAATTAAAATTGTGTTTTGAGATTTGGGCCGTTTGTTGAATTATTATTGTTATTAATGCCTAGAAACAATGAAGGCTTAAATTAACTTGAAAGATCACGGGATCTACACAAAAATATCGTTTATTCGTCAATGATTATTGATATAAGTAGGGGGAAGTAAGGGACAAGTTAAGGATACATTTTTCTGAGGTCTCGGCAGGCACTCGGCACTAGCGACAGTATTCTGAAGGGAGGATATCGGATCAGACCGAAACTGGCCGAATTGTTATAAAATAAAAATGTTGATTATGTAAATGGGTTAAAAGTTAATTTGAGATGGGGCAACATTTCTAAAATAACGTTAAAAAATAATTCTATTTATGAATTTAAAAATGTGTGATGTAAATTTGTATGTAACAAACGTAACGTTATTAATAGGTAAGATTTTTTTTTTTTTTTTTATTAATAGGTAAGATGCGTTTATATAATTACCAGTTTTAATAAGAGAATTAATATTGCGAGAACTCGCTTGTTACATGTACACTGGAATAAACTGCAACAATAATAGACATAGCATTGACTCAAACACTGAGCTATTTGCTTTGTAGAATGTAATTTTGTACCTATTTCTTTTGTGAAGTAAGTCAGGTGCCTCGCCGAGTAGACAATAAAGAAAATCAACGAAATAACTGCAGCATTCTCAGAATATACAACTAGTTTTAACTTTCTAATAGTGAGTCCTCAATTCGTATTTTCTTGACGATTTTTCTCTTTTGCTGACGTAGCAAGTAGTGACCGAGACATAACGATAAAGGTCATAAATACATACGTAGGTTCAATC
>DWMG01000527.1:0-19024 GCA_018244855.1 Elbella merops
GGGGAGGGATCCTCCTTAAGGCGATAAGGCGATTTAGGGATATGTAACGCTACCTATTTATCATCCCACATCAGCCTATCTCAATCCACTGCTGGACATAAGCCTACCCCAATGAAGGCCATCGCGCCCTGTCCTCGCCTTGTCGCATCCAGCATCTGCCTGCAGCCTTTTGCAGATTGTCATCCCACCAGGCCGGAGGGCGTCCTGCACTACGTTTTCCGAGCCGGGGTTTCCACTCCAGAACTCGCCTACTCCACCGGTTGCCGGTTCTCCGGCAGATATTGCAGTCAAAATAGTGACCAGTGGACATATGTCAAGCGCCGTCTATAACTGAACTGACCAACTTCAAATTATTATCGCGCTGATGATGAAAGAAAGCTGCCTTTTTTTAAAACGTATAACTATAATAAAACTCCCAATTTTACTACACTTTTCCTTTTGACACTAACCAGTTATCATTACCAACAGCCATTTTATAATTTCACATTTAAACACACTTTTCCTCTCAGATTAAGACGGGTTACATCTATATTGTGCAAGTGTTGCCAGTAATTGTTTTAATTAAAACGAAAGCTTGTCTAACTACGGACTTGTATCGATAACGAACGTCGGGACAGTAACAAGTTACAACGTATTTGTGCTCCATATCACGAACATTGTCATGTTGGATAGATAATATATACCTATTTTAGGAATGATTTCAACGTAATTTATTTTCGAAAATATTCCCTAATTAACGTCACCAAAGTTGCCATGTGTTTGTTTTTAATTGTATGTCTACGTGTTCAAATCTTTTGTAGGTATATTAATTAATAACTTGTCGATTTTTATATGCCATGGTTGAGCAATGTGTGTTTAATTTTAATTAAAATAGGATGCTAATTAAGAGTATTGGGAGATGTTGAGTTTAACATTCCATTCTAAAGTTTTGGGGTTTTTATGCATGTACCTAAAGATTTGATATGCTAGTGCGTTTTTAAGGTTTCATTAAACTTGTTATAGTGGTGAAGGGAAATATGATGAGGAATATAATACACCTGAGAATTCTCCAATATGTTCTTTTATATGTGTGAAATCTGTCTAACAGCACTTGGCAACTGAGACCTAATCCTTTTCGCAATAAAGGAGACGTAAAGCGTAACATGACGCCTGTAACCCCAAAGGGGTAGGCAGAAGAGTGTAGTGGGAGTGTACTATTTCCACGTTTTACCAGTTACGTTTACGTCTCATGGAATAGGAGGTATTGCCAATAAGACATAAAGCTATAAGCCATAAAAGAGACATATGTGTAATAATGAAATAATAAAGAGGTTGATGATGTTGATGACGATGATGATGACGACGACGATGACGACGATGATGATGACGACGATGCTGACGACGATAAACACGTCGTTTTCCTATCACTACATTGCCGATCATGCGTGCGTTTGGTGTCTTTTGTCGGGTTAACTCAGAACGTTTCATGTCACAATGCGTACGTGGCCTATCATATTGCAAACACGTTTAACTGTTGTACTATATCAGAAAACGTCAATTTATACATTTATATTGAATTTAACTTTAGCATTGTTATTTTAGTTATATGTGTATTAATTTTATTATATAATTAAAATATAACGTAACGTAACACCACGCCTATAATCCCCGAAGGGGTAGGCAGAGGAGTGTAATACACTCCCACGTTTCACCAGTTACGTTTACGTCCCATGGAATAGTTGGTGAGCCTATTGCCATACACCGGGCACGGATCAAGACTCCGAGTCACTACTAGAAATTGTAAATTAGAAAAATCCAATAGTACCCGATCCGGGATTTGAACCCAGGACCTGCCCATCGGAAGTCGCGCTTGCAATCAGTCGGCCAACGAGGCAGTCAATTTGAATTATAATTTTAGATCCATTTTTTTCACAATACATACTTCATTACAAGCAATAACTTTTTGAAGCCTCTGGTGTCGCCACGAGCATTAACACTAGATATTTTACGATAAAAATAAAGAAACCGTGATACTGGCAGGTTATAACATTTACGATTATAATACTTAGTTCCAATGTAGTAGGCGAGATATCGATAATTTTGTATGATATTCGCTTCACATCTAATATTATAATAATGAAAATATGTTAGATCAAATATGTAAGTTAATGTATAAAGAACGACGAAAGTAGAAGAAGCAGGTCAGGTCTGTTAAGAAAGAGATATGTGACACGATGCTCTCTGCTGATCCCGTAAAGGGCCCGGCATTGCAATACAATAACAATAATACTATATATTATTAGCCTGCAAATGTACGTGAGCATTGTAAATGCCTTATTACTAATTAAAATCTTTATGTTTAAATGTACTTGTAGACTTAGACTTTAGGCTAATGCTGTGGGATCTTGTTAATTACATTACAGTATATCTAAATTAAAATCAAATGACCGCTTTTAAATTACAATAACGGGAACGAACATTATCAATAAGATATGGTTCGCGAAACTAAACATTACAAAAGTTCATAATTTATCATTAAAGGTCGGGTGAAATTATGGTATCTAATATTGTAGTTATTTTAGTTTACATAAAAACAAACCTGATATTTTTTATCAATATGTGATTAACAGTTACACTTGTATATCCTAGTTTAAAGATTTTATTTGAGAAAGTGATCTAACCAGCCTGTGTTCTTACAACTTTTAAAAACATATTCTAATCAAAATTTTCAATTGGCGAAATTCACTAAATTGCCTTCAATTTGTGATATCACTCGAATCCAAAATGCAATTTGCGATAGCAAAATTAGTGGTATTCCTTTTGCAACATTCACGTCTCACCGTTGGGCGCGAAACCCTTGCAAAAAATAGGAGAATCTAGACTATATACTACCATGCGGCTCCATCGTGGGTCAACTGAGATATGGGCTAGCAATAAATTCTTCAATCGTAGTAACATTTATCAGTAGGTACCTAACACCAATTAAACACATTTCTCAATTCCGTTCCAAATACAACTTGGAACACAACAATGATGTTGCTAGAACAAAATTGCAACTAAGTACATGTAATTTTTCCATCGACTGTAAGCCTCCTTTAGGTAAACAAACATGTCCAAACACGTCAGAAGCCAGCACATCGATCTGATTGTGACGTGGTATCGTATCGACGATCTGATAACACAACCTTGGCGCCACTGGCGGCGGCCGACTCTTATAGTTCTCACAAAGGGAAATATAATATATATTCATATAAAACAACGGAACGGAATTCACACCTGTAATCCCTGAACGGGCAGGCAGAATAGTGTAGCACACTCCCACGTTTTACCAGTTACGTTTTACGCCCCATGGAATAGATGGTGAGACGTTTGCCATACACCGGATACAGATCCAGATTCCGAGTCACTACTAGAAATTTTCACTAAATATCTAAGTTAGAAAAATCCAATGGTACCCGACTCTGAATTTGAACCCAGGACCTCTCGATCATCAGCAATTGTGCTTTGCAACAACTCGACCAACGAGGCAGTTAAATATTAAGATATTATGCGATATAGCCAACTATCATAGGTAGCTATGCTGTAATATAAATATCTTCGCGGGGTAGTATCTGCGCAATATGTCTCGTTTTACGGAGATATGTCTTGCTATATCTGTTCACATATATTTTAACGACAAGAGATGTGTAGAGATGTGTGCAAGCAATCAACAGTTACTATATAATATATCGTAATGTCTTGCTATACATATATTGCAGCTCCGTCTGTAACGACTCTTATTGTCTATGGGCAAGTTAATCTCTCTGTATTGCCAATAAGTAAGGTGGGCTACTATAGGTAAATTGACTGATAATAATGTACTGTGGCTCAGACCGTAATATATAATATAGTGGTATATATTAATTAGTCTTGATTAATATAAATTTATCATCATCAAAGATAAGGCAATAAATAATTAACGGCGCCTAATTATAGATAAATGGATTATTGAAAAGTTATTTGTTCTTTGTATTCAGACGGTGATAACAGATATAGATGTTTAAACGCGGGAAAGTATTTTTTTTATCGGTTCGTTCGTTACTTTGATTCTATATTTGAAATAAACCACGTGCTTTTCATTATTTCTTGTAATTGGCCTATATAGATAATAAGTTGCTAGTTAAATTTACTACTTCCAAATTTAAATTCCGTCCTTGTACAACTAAATAAAATGTATGTAACTATGTAAAAAAAGGGTTCACTTAATCTTACGGCCATTAACTATGCTATTGTAAAATGGCTTTTATTGCAACATTTTAAGATTCAGTAAATTCAGTATTTTTGGTATTTTACCACCACGTGCGTAGCAGCTAGGCGCCAGTGACGTCACGGGGTTCTAGCGAATCTCGGTTCTATTTATACGAATGAAGCGGAATAGATTTGTTTTTTTATATTTCAAACCGTGGTTTTCTAGTTTTTGGAGGATACCAAGTTAAATATGTATGTATAAATATTTCGGAATTTCAACTTTAGGTCGACGCTATTATCATTAATAATACTTAGGGGTTTTGTTTTAATTTTTTTATTTTATTTTACGTTCCTTACATCGTTCGCAAATAGCCCTGAGTGATAAATATTCCTATCGATATAAATCTCACGTATTTCTACATTCATCACTCTCCTAAACGCTCCAGTTTCGAACACCTCTGACGGATGGGCCAGTATAACAGTTATTTGAGCAACATACATAAGTCTTGGTCTTTCTCGGCACCTACAAGTACCTACAGGAACATTCGCGTTTGATATATATAGTTTGGTTGTGTGGTAGAAATATTAATACATAGGCTGTAATAAGATTCTGCGCATACTACAAAAAATATCATGCGTGACGCTTGTAGTCATTTTCTGTCACACGACCATAATTACTGGAAATGTTTTATAACTAGAACTGCGTGTCGCATCCGAAGTGTCCACTTTCACGGGCTTCACAGAATATGAACAATCACGCCTATAATATATGTGTGCACGCTGTTTGTGAACTGTCATTATTATTATTATTATAGCTATACCGTCACGCGAGTTTCTTACGGGGTAGGCAGAGAGCATAAGAACCAGATATCGCTATCAGACCTTTACGGACCTGACGTGCTTTCTGTATACATAAGCCTCTTCACATGGACAACTAAATTAAATTTATTTAACATTGAAAATATGTATAAATTAAATATAGAGTAGACATCGTGTTTTAGTCGGTGCTAGACAACATTAGCTTACACTTGACCGAGTCTGACATGTGGGATGTGGTCCCGAACTTCGTGTGAATACGTAAACGTACTTTTTGCACCACGAGTTGAAAAAACAACATATACACACAGATAAAACAATAAACGAACGGAATTTCAATTTGTGCTTGTTTAAAATATGACATTTGTCCTAAGGAATGTCATATATAACTTGACATATCTCCAAATTATAAAGTAATAATCATATACAGTATTTATTATCATTCTTGACGATTCGGTAAATAAAGAAAATATTCGTGTATATAATCTCGTCTAATAAAAAAATCAATTATTATGAGATAGTGTCCAGACCGTTAGTAATAAAGATAGCAATTGTTAAGGATGCACAATATGACAAATTTGGCTAGTAGCAAAGTATATGTATTAAGTACCATTTATCCGCATTTGTCAATGGTGTCTGTAGCCTTAATCCTTCTCATACTGGGGTGTCCATCAATATAATGATGGAGGGTTTGATGATGATGATGATGATGTATACTCATCAAATTCAAATGTCATTTTGAATAAATGACATTTGAATTAGATGATCATGAACATTGCCTCCTGCTTAACAACCAGCGCCCAATATCATAATATAAATCGCAAAGTATTAATTTTTTTTTATAAACTTACCATAAATTTTTACCGTTCGCGACAAAAAAATGCACGTTAAAGTAACATGCCACCTACAGATGTTAATTAGCCGCGATCGACTGATACCAGTGACAATCAAATGTGACTAGTCGCGCTGATAAAAGTATATTTGATGTGTATCGCTGACAATGTCGTCACTGCGCCGCGGTTTATCATGCCAGGTATTTCCATACCGTTGTGCCAACGTTCCAAATTTAAATTTAAAAAAGGAATTAAATGGAACATTTTCAAAATTGACGTTGACCTATTTGGTACTACATAATTTTTTTTTCCTTTAACATTTTTTTTATTTGAAAGACTATCGCTGAACAAGTATAATTATCGTCACGAAATATTTACATATTTTATATGCCTTTTTTCATTTTACTATTTATTCGAATAATTTAGAAATCTTTTTCGTCGCTATGTTCTATATCATTAATTTTATAGTAATATTGTCTATTTATTATTTTAAAAATGCTTATTTAATCCAAATAAATTGTACAATATGACCTATTGTACTTTTCGTAAAGAAAATTTATGCTGTTTTCTTGCTTAGTACGAGAGATTGGGAGGGAATTCCTTATTAGGTGAGATTCTCATCAATAGCTGTTACAGAACCCACAAAGTTAGAGAAGTGGTTGATAATTTAAAAAAAATTCTTTCCGTTTAATAAATGGAATAGAATAGAATAACTTATTCACACCGAATATATATATAAATGTCACAAATGTTGTATATTGGATGTTCGCTTATTCTACTAACCACGATGCTAAGTGTAACATACAAATATATTTGTCGTTCGTAATTAATTTATCAAGATTTTTTATAATAATTATGTAAATTATTATTAGTAGTCAGATCTGACATATGACTGACACTTTTGACAAAAGAAGGCATTAGCGACATTAGCGTAACGGGTATTAAGTTATACCGGATCTGGTAAACAACAAGTACGGCTGTCTCTGTCTAGGGCTCCCAGGCACGTGTCATTGATTAAACCATAATATATATACATAATTGCCAATAAACAACCTTGACAGGCTAAATATTTTTACGTCCAACTTATCCGGTTATTTAGTCAAATGTCTATTACAATATTAATGACAAGTTTCTGACGCCAAAATAGTATTCAATCGATTATAAACTTTGTACGCTCATAATAATGTATTATATTCTGTCACCAATTTAACACACTTTTAACATATTAACAGTATACAATAACTAGACTGATGATGATGATGATGATGAGTACCTGTACCTAACAATACAGTTTTATTCAATCTGGGAGTACTGGCTACGCGTTTGCTACTTACTGTCTTCATTCAAAAATATAATAAAGTGGAAATATCATAAACAATTCGTCGACAACCCTATTTTATGCAAAATGTCTTAATTTAAAAAAAAACTTTCACAAATTATTTTGCAAATTTACCGTTGAGTTTAATAAGTATTTTAAATTTCCTTTTCGTTTTTTGCGCTAGCATATATTAGAATGCAAAATATCTTCGAATTGTATAAAATGTTATTCGATTCGTTACGTTGTCCATATATTACCTTCAAAAATGCCATGTATGTCTGAGCTATAACAAAAATCTAGGTTAACACAAGATTGGTTCATATGTATCAATTGTAACTAACATTTATTGTAAAATATATTAGTCGTATATTTGATGTTTCTGCCTTTCACTCTATTGTCTATGATTTTTTTATATTTGCGAGACTGTGTGATTTTGTCACAATTAGAATATGAGTAGCGTTTATTATAATTATGCGTATCATTAAATTTACTGGTTATAGAAATAGCTTTGTCAATAATATCACCCTTTGTGTCATTAATTGTGTAGTCTTTATATTCGTTATAATGTGTATCGCATATGTACCTAATAAAAAATACCCGTAGGTGTTGTGTAATATTTCGTATTTTTTATAAATCTGAAACTAACATGTGTGCATGAAAAGTGATGAATGTACAATTAGCATGTCACGTCTGTAAGGATAGACATTGGGCACTTAGTTTAGCCTACCCCGTAAAGGACCTGTTGCGAGGGCATAATAGTAATAATAATATTTTTTTGTTACAGGTAAGGAAGCGTCATTAAAGCAGATAAAAAGTAACAGCCAAATCTCGAACGTCCTTTTTGAAGTCAATCAACAAAGACATGTATAATGACGTCACAAGTGCAGAAGTTTTCCAGTTCAATGTCGAAAGACTGTTCTGGTTCTGTCGTTTTGTAGTCGCGACGAATCGTCTATCATACGTTATCGCTATCGATAATTGACTATATCATTCGATGTTTTTCATATCAAATAGGATTATCGTTTCATACACACATTCGCACAATAACATTGCATCACTTCTTTCATACATTTGTGTTCCAATATCCTGAGTTGCAATGATAAAGAAATTGTCCGTTACATTCTGTTCCGAAATCCGAATATAAGAAATACTTAAAGAAAGATAGTCTAAAGTTTATAGGTGACTATTTACGTACCGTTTTAAGAAGTGGACTAATTTTGTCTATGGTAATATAACATTCACATAATATCTTTGTCTATTATCTACGGTGCGAGATCTAGTATTCACGACAAATAAAAAAAAAAACTATTACAATTTAAAAAAGCGCGTCATTCCACAATCAAGAGAAATAATTGTTTCGGCGTTAAGAATTTTAATTTATCACTCAATTGGAGGGTTCTATCAGCATTTAAACAGTTGTCTGGCGCCAAAATACTTGACATGGCGCCGCGGTAAACTAATGGCGTTTCACATCCACGCGAAACTCACCCTTATTACGTCTAAATAAAGTTAAATATAGCTTGGTTGATATATTTGTTAGGGGGTCGGCTCCTCGAATATAGGCGACATAAAGTCGCGATTACTTTAAGGGGTGAGCAGAACGAAGTTGGCACCTGCCGTTTGACATGTGCTGCGCATGTATGTTTTGTGCGTAATTGTGTGTGTCTCTGCTCTATATCCATTATAAATATGTTATTCGTAATTTATATTCTTTGGCTGAATGAGTCATTTTACTATAGCGTGGTTTGGATGTGGAAACGAATAAAAAAGCTCTGCGACAGTTGCTGCTTGTTGTTTGGAGATGTAAAGTTTGTTTTCTGCATCATCACTAGACCTAGATGTTCTTAGCTATTTGGAAAAACACTGTAGAAATATATAGACTTTTATTAGAATGTGATAAGACCTGACTGTTGAGCAGACGATTTTGAGATTGAACTGCACTACAAACGAAAGCAGAATCGGTTATTTCATTAGTTTATTGTATGTAATAAACATTTTAAGCATAATCAGTGGGATATGAACTCATGACTCACTCGTATGCATGAAACATCAAAATATCAACACACCCTTACGAAGACTTCTACAGTTAAAGTAATTGCTTTATTAATATTGATTTATTTATTGCGTGGGAAAACTCTGCTGCCTAACTCTTCTAGGAAAAAGAAGCTTTGTTATGTTATAGTTTATTTACGGGGCTTACTATATACCGTCCGAGTTTATCTAAAAATTAAGACGAATGCACCAAAACTTCATGTAATATTTAAAACTCCATGTTACACAAATGTTATTGGATTTTGAACCACGTGCATGTCGAACACGTCATCAGCATACAAAGAGTTAGTCGAAAACACTGAAACTGACGCGTTCCAAGAAACACATCGCAACGCGACCTTGGAAAACATCTCAACTAATGTTTTAATCGTCACAATAAACACTGAACGAAGTGTTTCTACTGAAAACGATAGTGTTAGTATGGCTAAGTCCTAAATAATGTCTTAGACAATTCTAAAGGGTCATCTAATTTAAGACTAGGCGGAATCTGTGCTATGGCAACCAGACGACAGTTATCCACATATATGCATATAGCCAATATACCTATATAGATGTTTTTCACATCTGGACAGAACAAATATTTCAAATTACACAAATGTTTGTTCCGGATCAATCAGATTCACTAACCACTAAACCAGCGGGCCAGCCTCATAAAATGACATAGTATTGCCTCGTTTCGTGTATTAATTATATTAATTTAATTTAGTATATGACCATCGTGATCGCGATGCCATTATCACTATAACTAAACGCATCCGCAAGTAATTACCCGAGTTATTATCTACTGGGTGTGGAATGGAAATTGCGATGGGTAAGCCGATACGCGTTTGACGGAAAACAAGAGGGCTAGTGGTGCGTTGCAGACGACAGTTGCACCTTACTTCCGCCGGCTACCGGAAGCGTGGCGCCAGCGCTGCTGTCGCTCGTCCGCGCACGGCTCGTTCCCGCCATTCAAACAACGGCAGCGCGCCGTCCCGGACGCAACGCACCGTCGCGTCTCTAATTACCCACCGTAAAAATAAATTATTACCCAACATCAACTCACGCTCAATTAAATTGGCGCCATTAGTACGAAATGTTAGAATATCTCATTCGAATTATGCATATTTACGCTCCGTATCCAAATAAAAAAAAAACAATCTGGTGTATTTACGCTACGCTAACTTATGCATGTAGGAGCTAAAGCAATTAAACGCTTGAAACTTTCTAATTACTGTTTCTATTTTCAAATTAAGATTGACTTTATTATTAATGCGATCTGCAAGTAGCTATTGTTCATCGGCTTCAATTGTATACTGCACTTCAGTTATTTGAGCAATTCGATCAAATTTAATCGAATTTTATAACGGTTTAAGGATTTAAAAGTAAATCCCTTGTCTGAGTTATTTATGTACTATATATTTAATTTGAATTTAATGCAAATACCTACATTGTTATATAATATATATGCTGCTCTTATCTTGAATTTATTTGTCACTATGTTGTAACACATGGAAAACAAACTGCAAACTGTATTACGAACATAAAGAAATTTTACACTATTTACAACTTATTAGTAGGCATTTGGTCGCGGATAGCTCAAGTAAAGAGGAAGCTCTCAGAGGAAAGATATACACAACAGAATTATTATTAATGGCTAAACTCCATTTTCATGTTCAATTATGACGTAGTACCTACTCACTTGCCTTATATCCAGAGGTAATTTAACGGAAGTAGTTGGACTTAAATAAATAGTCTTTAATAAATTCAGTGTTATTTTGACCGTATGTTTTTTCGAATTTTAAAATACCTTGTCAATATAGATCGATTCCTATCAAATTAGTTGAGTTTTTTACATGTACTGGGTTATAATAATTATTACGCCAGTGCTGTTACGGAGGAGGCAGAACAACGAATGTCAACGGTCTATCTCTACATACTTGATTTATCGGGATAATATAAAGCAGTATCCTCTCTGAAACATCTGTCAATCTACTTTTAGCTTCACAAAAATTGTAATTAATGAGTCAAATAGAGATTGCTGCGCTGTTCATATAAATAATATACAATCTCTAATCTCTGTATTATAAGATTCTTAAATTATTAAAGTTTTTGATAATACGTGCTATATATATCTAACATTGAATTCATCGAATATATAGCTATACGGAAGATTTGACAATTTCGTGTCACCGGATGTTGACTGACCTTACGTCATTTTAGTTTTAATCTGTGACTTGATGAAATGATGTTGATCATTAAATTAAGTTAGCACTACAGGTGTCACAGTAAATTTACGAGTAACATATTAGGCTATTGTCGTTTGTGTAACATTGATATGCTATGAACACTATTACTCTAATTCATCTTTTTTTTCTTCTGTATTCTTGGAACGACCACGAGGAGACCGGGTATCCAACGAAAGAAGGCAGGAGATAATTGACACTCGGTGATCTCTGCCTCCCCTTTAAGGGACGAAACGTGATGGTACAATAAAAATGTTTCCGTTGGATCGTATCGCAGTTGTTGTCAGTGGCCAATAAATCGGTCCAATACGATCAGCCTCGAGTGGTCACCTTCGCCGCGCCGCCAAGTCGCGGGCTGCATACATATCGACTGTTAGCGTGTGCATTGCGACATGCACCGCCGTGTCACTTGCCGGATTAAGACCACTTTCGCACGCGGCGGTAGGAACGCTTACAGAAATAATATTAGACTTACAATTTTTTGAATCCACGTTGACAATTTAACATCTTGGATGTTTGAAAATGTCCTTAGGTGTATTTAGCAATAAGAACAAATAGCCACGGAAATCAGGTTAGATTTGTTTTTTGGAAAATACTGTGGTATTTAAGTATATCGTTAAACATCAAAAGTGATAAAATAACTGTGATTGTCTTTGGGTAATACAATCTTATTGAATTTCCATATCGCACTAGAATACATTGGAAATTTTGTATTGCTTAGACCGCATAGTCCTTTCACTAGTTTTAAAACATAATTCAGTCAGAGGGATCGTTCAAACCAAAATGTGTATGTCCAACTAATGTGAAACGTCCCCTTATATCACTAGGCCTCGCAAACGCACGATGAAACGACAAGTGGATTGATGTACTGAAGAGCTGTTGCGGAGAAAAGAAGAGTAGAGACCGAACAGATAGCTGTTGATTATTTCCGATATCTTGATATATTTGAATTATCTGCCATCGGTCATCTGTTTTTGTATGCTAGGCACAAAATGGCGAACTACTAGAACTCTATCAGTTGTCGCATTATTTTGAAGTGGTCGAAAAACTATTTTGAGTCTGGTAGATAAGGACAAAATATGAGTCATCTATGTATTGTGTAAAACTAAGGTAGGGTAGCATTTGGAATATAAAAACCTACATAAAATATCTCATAGCTGGCTATATAGACATTATATTTTAATTTTTTCGATCCATCTGCCTCTGCCATTCTCACGGACCCGGTATACGGTTGTATTTAATTATTTATGCTAATCGCCGCTAGAACGAATACAGAATTGAATAGTGAGTAATAAAATGTAATTAAATGTTCACTCTAATAGCACCAAAACAATGCACACTCATCTATATTTAATCGATCTTAAAATTACAATATCATATATGATATGTACGCAGAATTATTGTTATAAACTTCGCCGAATGAATTATCTGTATATCAAATTGACGTTTGCGGAATGAGTAAAAAATAATTGAATCAATTGCCAATTTTTCAAAAATGGAACGAGAATTAATAAGGAATAAAAACATCTAAATAATCCATGTTCTGTTGTACAATCGTCAAAAGTTTTAATTATTATTATGCAAGTACCTACGCGTACAGAATGCGACTAATTACAGTTGGTACGATAATACAGGTAGATTTTTTATTCAATGTTAATAAGAATTACTTTCGATTAAATATTTTTTTTATAAATTCAAACTGTGTAGTATACTGTATAGCTATAGCACATAAATAAGTACAAGTATAAACAATTTAGACAGGTATTTCAATTCAAAGTTTTTTCAATTATGGAATGGCGCAAATTGTACTTACTGTTATAGGTACTGCCCATACTTACTGTGAGTTGGATTTTGTTACCCCATTCAATCGGACAACTTCATTAGGTTTCGTGTACTATTACTAAAATTCATAGCTCTAATAAAATAATAGAGAACACACCGCTAAAATATCACAAGAGAAAAAATATTCTACTTTGGCTTACTTGGTCACCTATTTGTCCTACGTTGTAAATGATTTTGTCGTACGTTGACTTTCGAATGAATGTTCTAATTTCAATATATACGTGAATCCGATCTACTTTTTGTGTGTTTATTATATTATGGCAATTGACGATACACGATAGAATTTTCCGTTTTAGGTTTTTTAAGAAAATGTAGTAAAAGGAACGCAGAATTTTCGCTAAATTTTAAGTCGACTCTATGTTATTTAATTATATACCATAGATAATGACAGTTAATGAATATTATTGAATTCTGCTCATATCTCATATAAGAAGATCCAAGGGAGAAATGTGTACCAAAATATGACGGGCGGTAACATAGTCGAAACGGATATCGTTTTCAATATAGGTATGCTGTAATAGTCCATAACAGATCCTAATAAGGTCTAAAGCCGCAATGCGTGCAATGAAAGTCATGCACGCAGTATTAACAAGTCAGCTAGTCAACAAGCGTCTCAGTGATTTATTGAAGGCGCGCGGTGGTCTTCGATTTTTGAATATCGAATATGTACTTGTATCAGCGAACAAGTCGCGCGTACAATGTTTTAAATTTTGAATTCATTTGTTTATGTTCCGATCACAGATTATAAATATTTTTAATTTGTTTTTTTAATTTTAAGCCAGTACTTTCTCTGCGTATCTTTTTTAAATTTCATTGTTGTATTTGAATCAAAATCTTTGGTCATCATGATCTTTGAATTCACTTTCACTTGATAACTTATAAATAATATAACTAGTATTTTACAGCAATATCGAATATTGCGCGAACAGTTTGCTGCGGTCGGCTGTTGCGGTGCAAATGGAATCTTGCGGTCATGTTTACGGCACAGCAATAAAACTATCCAGGCGCCGAGTCTGTCAAACTTTAGTGTTCTAAATACGAATAATATAATGACAGATATTCATTTGAGTTGATGGCGCCTCGTAAATTTAATTGTCTGTCATCTGTCATCAAAGCATTGAGAAATGGTTATGTCGTAATTTGACCACGAGATGAAACAGTTTGTATGCAATAGAATTATTTTTGACCATAATTATCATTAAAATTCCTTTGTTAGATACGGATTTCCAATCCGAGTTATAATGGGTAAGGCTTACCAATCCGCATATATTTATCATGAGTATTTAAAACTGTATTGACTTAATCAATATAAAAAAATGATATTTTGGAATTCATTAAAAATTGTGTACTGATATGATGGACCCATTTAAATAGTAAAACCTTTGTTTACCCATATTTGTTGCAACAAATTAATTATTAGTACTTTTTTTAATAAGCAGACAATGTGGAATAATAAATAAGCAGAAATACAAACAAATAAGATATTAAGAAAATCACATAAAATTATGCAAGGATCAGCAGTTTCTATTAAAAACATCACACATATTAACCGTATCGCAATATTTTTATTGTGGTGTTCTTACTTATCGATATACCTATGTTGCCACCGTTCAATAGTTCGTCATGGTCGTGTTACGGATTGTTCCTGATCGTGGGTGGCCGCGGAAACATTTCACCCTGTATACATCCTTGTTACCACCTACCACGCTGTTGAACTTCCCATGGTCTGAGTATGTTGGCAATTAGTCATACACTTGCCGCAACTTCGATGTTTCACTTCGTAAATGTGAACTTTATATAATGATACATGTGTTTTTATTATATGTTATATACCTTTGTGTTAGAAGTTCCTAAGTAATAAAATCAAATTTTCATGCTAGTATTGTTACCCAAGATGCTGCGTGAATAGGTTTTTTCTATTCAAGTAATTTCCTTCTTAGAATAGATCTGCGCCTTCCATCAGTAAAATCGCGGCTTAATACTAACCTATCATACAATATAACCTAACTTGCGCCGGGAGCATGGGTTCGATTCCCGCCCAGAATAAATACTCGTGAGATGAGCACATGTATTTGTTTTGTGTCTAGCTATGAAAATATCTATATATGTAAGTATATACTTTTGTGTATACGTATAGATGTATACAGTTTACAGTCGTCTGGTTACCATGATATAAGCTCTCTAGATACTTATATTGGGATCTGATTACCTCGCTTAGAAATATCCTAAGATATTATTTTTATAAAAAACAAAATCAAAAAACTGTTTAACTAATCGTGAAGACGCAACAGTTATTTTTAATTCAAATCCTGCCAAAGCTATATGTCGACTGTATTAACTACATTGCTTGGTATATTACCACTTTTCACAATACACTAATTGTGTCCAACATGAACACTTTCCCACAGTTAATGAGAAATGAATAATGCCATGTGTATTAGCGCCATTAAATTTTCAATAGACACGTGGGCGAGCATTCTATTCAGGGACTCGTCCGATCGTGAGCGATTAACGAATGATATTGATTGAAGATATATTCGTTGCATATCATATAAATAACTGTTTATTACTTACATTATCAAAGAGCTAGCATATCATATGATGTATAAATCATTTAAAGGTTTATAAAGCTCTATAATTCCTTCAGGGTTAGCAAAGTTTTTGTAACGTGTCAGTTGTTGTAAATGTTCGTAAACGTGACCAATGTCATTATATGGCATGTTTGCCTGTTTGACAGTGTATATACACACACATCCAAATAACGAAATAAAACTCATGTTTCAAGCTCATGATTATTATATTTCATGCCAAGCCAATTTACGGGGAAGGCAGAAAGCATCGAACGCCAAACATTTATTTCCCTCCAGACCTTATGTGTACTCATACATTAATCAGTGCACTAGATCACTGGATATAAACCAGTAAAATCACACCAAACATGGGAATCTCCAAATATTAGAATATTATATCTTCATTTTTCTCTATTTTTTCTGTGGCTGCACTTATAATTTAACAAGTTTTATTATTCTCCTAAGGACTGACATGACTCCTAAGGATTTGTTACCATGCTTATGGTGTTCAGTAAAGTATAGATAAATAAATATCTCTCGTAATAAAGTCTCACATTCAGACTCGACTATAATCAGGTATGTCTGCATTTCTTTAAGCGCCAACTAACACCTACATTTTGAGCAAACCTGTAATCCTTGTTGTGGAACAGTGTGACCAACATTGCAAGCTGTTGGCAACTTTGACATCACTCCAACGTGTAAATCAAAGCTGCCATGTATCCGAACTAATTACCATAGATGTCTTGCCTTTTTAGACCGATTGTATGCAAGTGGTGTTGCCAGTGCAATTAGTCTGCTTCTTTCGATATAAACATGTTTATTTAGGTTGTGTATTCTATTTTGTTATTTCTTTACTTTTGTATAAATAGTTCAATTGTCAAAAAAATAATGGAAATACGTTTCACGACACAATTATAATTCTTTAATTTTTAATAATAACTGGTGAATAATTGATGAGTCGAACATAAAGTCAATATTAGTTTAATTACTACCCTTTTTTACATTAAAAAAATTAAACGGTTCGTTTTATGTTAACTATACCTCATTTTAATAAAATTCTCAAATTCAAAATAGTATAATAAAAATATGTTGACTTTGATGAACAGATCAAAAACTTAATTCGTGAGTTATTCACGTTTTAAATACTTCACATCGGAAATGGACTTAAACATTATTCACTGACACTGAACGCAGAACAAAATCGCAGTAACCGACATAACCATAACTGGCTAAAAATGTTGCCACTCTACATATTTGGTAGCTTGTTTCAATCAGTCAAGATTACTGAACGAATCGGTCTAATTCGGCGGTCCTTTCCGTAAAAATCAATCAGTCACCACAACTCCCTATTGTCGGATTTGCAATTAGTCCGTGCCCACACTTTCGTCACGTCAGCTCAATGATCAATGATTTTGTTAAATCAGTTGGCTAGATCTAATCCACTACCGTGTAATCTAATTAGTCACAGCTAATGCGTTATCATCCGGGCTTTTTGGTCAAATTTTAACATTTTTCATTCCAATTTTAATCGATGCTATCAAATGTACAGACTTTTGATTTACATCTCTTTATATATAATTATATAAATATAAGGATGATTGATTGTTTTGTTTATATCTAGCCTAGCAAATAGACAGACGGGCCACCTGCTGGTAAGTGGTCACCGTCGCCTATAGACATTAGCAACAGACGAGTAGTGGCCAATCCTTTGCCGGCGTTGTAGCAGAGCTCATTCATTAGGAATATACAAATTTTATTCCACGCAAAGGCAAATAGCAGCAATATATAAACGTTTGTGAAGTAAAGAGCAAATTCTCCCCTTATCACAATATTTACAGGGCAAAGACACGTGTACGAACACAGCCCACGAAGCAGCCCACATTTATTTGTTTTAGTTCCGCGGGGCGGCGCCACTGCAGACCGATTGGAATTGCATTAATTACTGCATAATGGCGCTCTCGGTCGAGTCGTTAATGTGAATGGGATTAACCTCGCAAATAAACCTAATCCAATTAATGTACAGATTTCCATTGTACGAATTGTAAGTCCAATCGTACTCGTGAAATATTTGGATACATTTCGTTTTTAGTTTAATTTTTATGGTACTTGACGCGTTGCAAAAAATTCTACAATATATATATACTTAGTATTTTTTTCGTCTGTACCTTTAGTAAACGTCTAATTGATTTAATTAAATCTTTATTTAGACCTTTATAATCTAAACCTTTATTTTGACATTTTTCCCAACCTCTTTATTCTGTTCTTTTGCCAATTTCTCTGTTACTTGATAACTTACCGCATTTACAGTTTAGCTATAAAAATAATTTTGCGGGTAGGGCGTAAAAATGTCGGCAGTTAGAACAAGACTTGGTTAATTAATAGCCAATATTTACATAATAATGTGTGCTGATTCCGTTTGTTTGTCCAGCGGAGGGCGGCACCACTGTGCTGCTTTCGATAGTTTACGATACCTACGTTGTGTAATAAGTCATATAATATTGTAATAGTCATAGAATAAATATGATTACAAACTTTCTGAACTGTTTTGTGAAAAATAGAGTTTTTGAAATGTTACAATATAGTCACAAATGAGCGATATGTACGTTGATTGACCAACAGCGAACACTCGTAAAGAGGAAAAGGCGCGTTGTTAATTAAATCCGATTGTTATAAAATTTCAAGATAACACACATATGTTCGTACTCGTTGATATCTTAATGCATTTTTGTAATTATGAATATGATTATAACATTAAAATGCAGCGAAGTACATTTTCCTCTTATATCTATTTATAGACATAATATAATCATTGTGTTTTTAGTTATGTGCAAAACATACGAAATGTAATGGTGCGATAATGTCAATTTAAATAATTGAAATGTCACCATTCTTTATTAAATGATGCATTGATTCCGATCCTACAGTTGTCGGGATAGCCCCCTGGTTTTGGACATATCCGAGGTGGGTCATCAAGAGCTCCCGCCGATCGCACCAACACTACTGTTGAGCAACCTATTGTTGAAGTACACGTGAACTATTTTTTTTAATTATTTTATTTATTTTTATTTTTTTTTTTTTTTTTTTTTTTTTTTTTTTTTTTTATCTCTTTACAATTCCCCCCCTTGAATTCGGTTCTTCTCTCAAATTTAGAGGGTTTCCGCC
>DWMG01000528.1:0-19019 GCA_018244855.1 Elbella merops
AAGAGGTGCGCGCCATGGATTTGAACCCAGGACCTCCGGAGTGAGAGGCTGTATTCTTAACCACTAGGCTATCACTGCTTAATAAAAAATAAAAAATGCTTAATAAAATATACTTATGATTACGAAAAATGTCATATTATTATTGGGAAATAATTAAAGTGTTCATTTTAATAATTCTCAGGTCTAGAAAAACAAAAATTTCACATTTTTTTGTGGTCTTCTATACACCGAAAACTCGTTTGTATTGTATCATTTTTAACATAATGTTCAAATGTTCTGTTTGTAGGCGTACTTAGAAAAATGAAAAATATGCGTTAACTATAGTTTAGTATCTTGCCTTCATCAAAAAACAGTTTCGTACAAATAAGTCAAAGTACTTAGTAAAAGCAAGACTTGCTTGAATTGTACCACTAGTATTTAATCGTACCAGTGAATAAAAAATAAACAAATTGCTTAACAAGTTGTTTATTTTTGAGCTAAATATTATTAATATTTTGATATCAACATTTTCCCCAAAATTATCGTTCACGAAGAGGCGTTTCTCGTTAAAAATTTTACAATATTGGAGTTTGAGTGAAATGTTCTGTTAAGCGAAATTACTAAGTGGTTGATTTTATAAGCAACGTTAATTGCCCGCGTCCGCGATCCCATTATAACCACCCCCTCCCCCGCCGCCTACAAAAATACGCCTCTGTACTGTACAGAATGCACATCTGGGAGCAATGATGGACATATCCCGTACAGAACGACTTACAAACACTAAATGCACAAGAAAAACTAAGCTATAATACTTAGTTATAAGATTGAATATTGCTTGCAGCTGATCATAACAACCATGGCCGCGAACACCTGTTTCAACCGCACCGTTTATTTAAGATTGGCATCAAACAATTTTGTACTTTATTTTGTAGGAATTAAAATCCAAATCAGAATACATCAAGTTCACTGCATTCCAGCTTGTTGGGGATGTTCGCATAAATTATCGATGTTTCGTTCCATAACACGTACGTCGAATATGTTTGTCCCTTTCTAAACACTTGTTTTTGTTGGTGTGTGATATTATAATGTGTGGACGAGACAAGTGGCGAGGATTCCCGAGCGCAAATCTCTTTTGAATCTGCGTTCGTATTCATCCATCCGTATGCGGATTCGTGTGTAAACAATTCAGGATTTATTGAAATTCAATTTTATCATCGTATTTTATAATTGATGACCAAACATTTAACATCTCACAATATTAATGCAAAACTATTACCGGTATGGTAATTCGACCGCAACCGATAACTTAATTGTGTAATAAAATGAGTAAGAATCGTTTAAAATTTACGTTAATAATGTGTAGATATATCTAGATTAAATTTTTTTACATTGTATTATGTAAGTACATTGTCTAAATATGCACTAAATGAACTGTGAGTATACATTTGGAAACTATTGTTAAAAATTTTAATAAGTCATATTTTTATATAGTACTTTGTTCACCAAGAATTTAAGCTTTGCTACATAATGCATTGTAAGTAGTTTGGAATAAATTCTTGTTGGTCAGAAATGAGTTACTGGTATTAGTACATTTGCTGAGTCAAATACCAGTTGATCGACGCCAGGTCACGGGGCTAGTTCATAATACACGAGGTGTCGGCGGCCCGCCGGCGCCACGGCGGCAACCGCGGCGCCTTCTATCCTGCCAACCATATTTTTACATCTGCAAACAATAACCTACCTTACACCACAGACGCTTAAGCCCAAAACATAAAGAGCAGCAACTTTTCCACTGCGATTTCTCTTACCACTTAACTTTTAACTCTACTTACTAAACGATAAGGTTGGCTTTTATTAAAATCATCGAATACAGCATTGAATTCGTTCCTTGATTTTGAATTCCGAACACCAAGCAAAAGAAAGCTATTTTTTTAGGAAGCATGATAATGTTTTAGTGTTACATTAATTTAGTTCTTACGTAATAGCCGATATTCTATGAATATATTATTAACTTTTAGAAAGCGTTACATCTTAAGATTTCGTTATCTGTTGCAATATAATTGTGTGTGGATTATGTTAATGACGACATGACTTATACGGGTTTTATTGTGAACAGTTAAAGTAATCAATGCATGCATAAATAAGATTGTTGCAGTTATATTTGGCGCCACTCGCGTCGCCAGGTGGTCGCGTCGCATCGCCGTGGTACCACCGGTAAATCGTGTTAACGTGACGAATAGGAATGCTAGTTGTTGTGCCAGCGAGGCAATTAAATCTGGAGCCTTGGTGATTGATCCGCCGTCTCATTACAGTGCTATCTTTATCTGTAAGAGACTAAATACGTATGTGTGTGGTTTTTTGCTTTTGTTTGATGTTTTTAATTATGTACCATATAACGAATATAAGGTTTTAAATGCAACAAACTGTAATGTATGACAATTTCAAACGTCATTTTATATTATAATGTAGGTGCAAATTACGTGAACATTAATATTTTAAGAATCACACTTCACAAGTCACGATTATTTTTTGGGACTCGTCAAATAGCCAAAAAACTGTACGTTAAACAGAACGCGACGATATTCACGCCATACCCCGCGGTCATGGCTAGGTGTCAAAAGCCTTACCTGACCGTTTTACGCCTACGCAGGACAAGTTTATACTGGGTCGAATATTTACTATCTCAGGCCCATTCTATTTGTTTGGGAGTTATCCCTTCACACCCATGCATTGATGCTGCTACTCAAATTCTTGTCTAAATATTGTAAAACCATATTTCGGAAATGACACGTACGATTGACCTATGATTTCATAGGAAGCACGTTCATTATGTACCACATCACGTAAGCTATAACAGACAAAATTAATGAAAGCGAATAAATTGTTAGAAAAATGTCGAGACTACCGAGTTTTTATATATGTAATTAGACATGATGTTCAACATCTATGGTAAGATTTTTGTAACATAAAAATAAATTCTTGTTACGCTTATGACTGAAATTAATGTTGTTTTGGCCATACTCGTGTTTGAGTCCATAAAAATTCATGACAAAACCTGTATAAATGGCTGGAGGCGAATCTTTGCTTTTTTTGCGCCAGCCGTTCCTCGAAACTGAGGAAATGTTCGAGCAAAAAGCCGACGGAACAGGATTTCGTATCGATGTTGCCAAATCTGGATGCGTTAAGAGATGATAAAGGAGACGCCGCCATCGAGACACGCCGCAACCCGCCGCTGAAGGAATCACGACAAGACCAAGCAAAAAGGTGTCGCTGCTTCCTTAAAAGATTCGCCCACAGCGCCTCTAATTTCAGGTGGAGAAGTCACACCTCCACTCTCAAATTATATCAGCAGTTATCTATTCGGACGCTGATCGTCTCGTCACAGTGATCGTGCACAAATCCTCAGCTCCTTACAAAAATCATTACCGATTAATGACTTGCATAATATCTTCATCTACGAGTCGAGTTTTATATCTAAATGCTTGTTTTATCATATACCTAAGCTTACGTAAATCGACAGTATAATTAAGGTTGTATTATTCACTACTAAAAAAAATATAATTTTATATGCGATATTGGAATAACTAAATGTTACGGTATTATGAACTATGTAATTGACATAAAATACTACCCAAATTAAGAATGAAAAATTAAATAATCTAGAATCTATGTTTCCAAATACGTAACCTAGAACGTTTTAAAGTAAAGATGAATAGATTTTTCCTGAACATGTGTGCACTACTTATAACAGGCCATTGTGTTTTCCATCAGGCGGGATCGCGGCTTAACGCTAGGCTACCTATCATATTATGAAAAAAAAATGAAATGATATTTGTAACACAGTTCGCGTTACCATAGTGCTAAATACTTTTTCTAAATTCTCTTTTTGGAATTCCATTGTTGGACAAGGATCTCTGCTCAGAATGAGTATGGCTAAGACTACAGCTCTAACACTGACATGTATTTTAGGTCGTATTATTTATTCAGCCGTATGCAATTTCTTAAGCACTGAATAACAATTTCAGTCCGCCCGTCCTCGTAGCGGTGTCTAGATTTTTATCTCAGCAATCGGACGGACTGACAATCTAAGCGACAAAGCGTGTTAATTAAGCACCATTATGCAATTCTGATCGATTTAAATGCAACTGCATTGGTTGGATAGCGCGAATCAACGGTACGTAGGTTTGTAGTACGTACATATGTTTGTGTATAAGTATGTAATGTCTGAAGTCGCGTGCGTGAGTCACGGTGCACATGTAAGCGTTGGACCGCCAGATGGTCGGACCGCGCTGGATCGTCCAGTATCAGTTACCACGTCCGGATTTCCGATTTTAAAAACCGTTAAACGCCTTATATGGCGACATAAATGAAGTACGGCTTTATGTAGCTGGCTGATACAGTATTCGTTAAGCCTAGTTTCAAACGAGTTATACAGAAGTTTCTGGTTCGTTAATTAAAGTTCATATTTTCTACAGTATAATACTGATATGAGACTTTTAAGTGTATAATACTGATATGATAAATACATTCTTATAAATATTTACTTCTTTATTATACAAATTATATTATTTTAGCGGCGAAATCTTTGAAGTGGCGTAAAGATATTTTCTTTAAGGGAAATTGTGTAATACATATCAGCCCTAAATGTAAACATTAATTTCAAAGTAGGAATTAAACGGAATTAACCCTGTAAACTCAAAAACCTACATACCTATACCCTATTTATGATTATCCTAATTTGCTATAATTTACTATAATTTTGAAACGATTTATATAATTATGTACTAATATTGTAAAGTTCGCAAAATAGTCTGATCTTATTGCAACCCTATACTACGTACATAATGTTTATGCGAGTATAAGATTTGTGTTGTTGAATCCGAGGGAGAATGCAACCGGCCGCGCCAGTGCGGGGATATGTCGTCGATAACGCAAATATTGTTTCCGATTCAAATTCCTAAGTGGAATTCTTTATTTCATTGTAACTTTTTCATGTCATCATATTTCATCGCATTGATTTTAGCATTTCATTTTATGATCCTTAAACCTACTTACCTATATCTGAGATTTAAAAAACATATAATACTTTAAGAAAAATAATACTGTTTTATACATAAATAAATTTACATAATAAGTATATTCTACAAAAACATTAGTGCGATTACACAAAAAGTAACATAGTAGAACGATATGACAATATTACTAATTGATAAATGGGATTTCTATTATGCGTCGTCTAGATATATAAGAAATGTGCCGCACATAAAAAATGGGCAACACATTTGTTAAACAATATCGCTATACAATACATCATGTGGGCGCATCCCTAAAGGGCGAGACTGGGCTGGCGCCGTGCTTTTTTACCCCGCTCGCGAGCCATCATTTCGCTAAGCGCTCAGTCGACCGACAATCGTAGGATGAGGAGGTTGTGTTTATCGCCATCACGCACACCACACGCGAACTTACGAAATAATACAATGAAAATTTTTAGTGCTATCAAATAATAACAAGAAAACTGTGAATCAATAATCGTGCCAAATATTGTTGAGTTGTGTGAAGGATTGATTGAAGTTTCAAGTTTATTTTGAAGTTTTCTGGATTTGAATGCGTCCTGGATCGCGTGAAAATGTCAAACACGTTTATTACCAATTCTGGAGATTCGACGCCGGCTGAAGTCAAAGGTGAGTTTGCCGTGCATACATATAATATTACGATATATATTTTTAACATTTACAATTCTAATTTTATTCCCGTATCTGGAACAAATACTTGTTCTGTTGAAATTGGTATCGGAATTTAGGGATATGTACCTAATGAAATTGGTAAGAAATTGACAGACGATGCATTAATATTTGAACGCCAATTATAGGATAATTGGGAAACAATATACAATAAAAACTACAAATGAATCAATCAAAACTAAATAAAACCAGGTAAACCGAGTGAATCAGTTTATTTGAAACTCAATCTGTGATAACAGCTCCCCGAGTTCTTCCAACTGGAAAAGAGTGGAAAAAGTGTTTATTAATATATTTTCATGTATTCCTTAAACATACGTTTCAAATATTCCCTAAGTATTAATCTTCTATCCTTAATATCTGAGGACATTTTACACATGATTTTTGATCCCAAACTAAGCACAATTGGGGGACCAGGCGTCTGTAAATTACACACATAATATATATACTTACTTACACACACTCAAACGCAACAAACACTAGTGCTCACCACACAAACATACATTTTAACAATGATTGGAATCAAACCCAGCACCCCCCGCCTAGCAGATAGTCTCACTGACCCCCACAAATCAACCGAATAAGGAAATTGTGACAATGATGTTTTCAATAATAACAAAAAGAAACTCAATCGTTGAAGTGTCCTGGCGTAACAAATTTTTTAATTCTTATTAAATGTCATTCGATTTATCACGAATATTGAAATATTTGGGATAACCAATTTTTTAATTCTTGTTAAATGTCACTCGGCTTATACACGGATATTGGAATATTTGTGGTTGCATAGTCTATGTAAAATGCCCCTTACACCTGACGTAATTACTGAAGTGATGAAGAAATCTGCATTTTTCTTTCACCAAATTAATACGACTTGAGGAAACACAGATAACCCCAGCGCCTCCAGACACGTAATAAGCAGTATGTCTGTAGTACGTGAAGGAATGTGTAATTGATAAACTTTCCATTTGTGTAATGTGTTTTCATCGTTACAATTTATTGGGCTCTTCGAACGAAAAGGCAAATGTATTGAATATGAAATGCATAAAGATTTTCAATAATTTTGCCCTGTGATTACATTATAAATATTATTACTATTATATCGTCATGTCAATTCCTGTACGAGGCAGGCAGAGAACACGGAGTGCCAAATATAATCTACCCACACAGACCTGTCGTGTTTCTTACAACCATAACGGGTATAATACATGTTCTAAGATCAAATGGAAAATCGTATTTAATTACTGTCCATGAGTATATGAAATGGCCTATTATTGTGTAATGTTTTCTATAAGTTAATGCTGCACTTGTCGCTATTTGCATATAGTTCTGTCTGTAGTGCAACAAAACTGCATTATTTCACCCAACCATTATTTTTTACGGAGTGTAAGGGGTTCCAACCATCATCTCAGGAACCCAAGCCAACCTCACCTACACGTGGTATACCCTGCTATAACAGACGAGGCTCTGGCGACCGGCTGATTGCGGTATAGCGCAGCCTTAATAGGCACGGCTACATGCCATGGCCGCCGACGGGCAGCAGCGTCGGCGGTGCAAAAAACGGTGCCCTGTGATCTCCAACCCGCATGCCCAGCGTGGAGATTACTGGCATAAACCCCCTTTTGGGGGAGGCCTATGTCTAGCAGTGGAGTAAGATAGGCTGATGATGATGATGATGACTATTTTTTACATTATTTGCCGCTAACAAGTTGTAGCTACCGTATAGGTTAACGTGTCTCCTAAAGGATTTAAAAGTTAATATAAAATTTAGCTGTAGCTTATATTCTGCTTAAAAATGACCACGATTATTTTTTTCTCTACCGTCATCATGTCACCACATCATCAGCGCCATCTTTGCTTGACATAAAAATTCCAAGATAGGTACATTACTTAACTGCCTAGAATTTCCAAAAGTTAGGATTTATCCATATCTTTTAACGCATCACAAACAAAATATGTTAAAATAATCGTAATTAATACTGATGTAATTTGCATGTATGTATACCGTTTAAATATGAAGCAAATAAAAAATAAAAAACATAACAAGGCTTTGCATCTTAAAGCCTTTACCAAATATCGCTGAACGATTGCTTCACAGCGGACAAATGTCATTGGGTGGTCACAGATAATCTAAAAAGCTTACGTACGTGGGCTTACATTACTGTAAAAAAGTTGTCTAATAACCTTTCAATCTGACCTGACACCCACGTTGGCTGACTCACCGAAACGTTTACAATTACGCACATGTTATTCACTGGCCATTAAACATGTGAAACGATGTTAAACGTTTAAAAAAGGAACTAAATAAAAAAAAAATTACACGCATAATAAATATACACCAATGTCGTTCCGTAACTCACAACCGCGCAGAATAATATTTTAGTAAATACGTTACGACAAGATTTTCAGAACATTCACCCAAAACTATTGAACATGAAATTTATGTTGAAGAAGTTGCTGGGACTACTAAAATATCGATCATATTCTAATAGTCACACCAGTATCGCATTTTGTAACTTACCGCTTTATCGTATGTTTTTTGAGTAGAAAACGAATAGGGAGCACACAATTGGGCGCTACTTACTGCCTGTAGATGTCTGCAACCGACCTCGAAGAAAACTGTAGGAATGGGTTTCTTAATATCTATTACTTATGCAAAAAGAACATGAAATAAAAAAAAACAATTGCCAATAGTTCTTCTTTGTTCTTTTTCTTAGTTCATAGTTCTTCATAAAAGTCGTCATTGACTACCTCTTGTTAGTTTATTATATTATTTCTGAGCTTATTGAGAACTTTGCATCAATATCAACTATAATTCATCTATATTTTATTGTAAGGCTTGCGTTACGTCCAGAAAGAAAACAAAATAAAGAAACCTGCACATCTCAAAGGTGTCCATAATGTACTGTCATACACGTGATGTCTGCCAACCGACACTTGGTCAGTGTTAGTTTTGAGACGTACATAACTCTTTTGATATCATTATAAATGTACCGGCGTAACTCACGTGCGTTTTTGCGGGGTGGCTCGACTAGTTTCGAACCTGTACGAGGTCCGTCCTCATGAGCTCCCGGCGCTTGCAGCGAGGTCGCGGCGAAACTAGTCGGGCCATCCCGAATAATGTACGTCAGACGTGAGTTAAGCCGGTACATTTATAATCATGTGTATAAACACTCACGAAATATTTAAAAGTAAAACTCTTTTGATTCTCACAAGAGTATCGTGTTCAATAGCGGAAAGATAAAAATATTTGATGGCGCTAAAGACGATCTGTTGTCGGATAGATAAAATAAATTTAAGTAATTTTCAACATCAGTAAGTAGCACACATGTTGCACAAACAGCAATTATGAAATCAATCAATACCATTTACTAATCACTCTACTCAAAATAAAAGGGGTCGTAGCAAAAAAAAAAAACGCCTAACTGCACATGTTTCTAGCCGAGGGTGAAAACCCTGCTGTGAAACAAGTGTACAGCATGCAAAATTACGTTTGCCGTCTCTTCTATGAACATAAGCCTATTGTACTGGTAATAAGGGTTAACAATTTAACAGAAATAGTAAGAGATAACGTTGTTTGTTTATTCACATGTCTCATGGCGGGGGTCGCATGAGATTCAAAGACGGTTGTGTTTATTTTTTGCTAGAATTAGGTCGTCAGGGCTACCAACTGTTACGCGTTTGTACAACTGTGGAAACGAATTTTTAATCTGTTTCTATTCATTATTCAACTCGTATAATAAATGTCGCATTACATGTCTATATGCGCGGGAGTCTAAGGCAAGCTGATATTTGAATAGAATAATTGCCTTAAGTAAAGTCGCTAAACTGACTTTATTTGCGTTATAAAGGATTTAGTAACGTGTTTTACAGCCGTGAAATCCAATTGAAATTATACCTAATAACAAAGTTAAAACCATTAATTAACAAACGATTCATAATTGTCATTTTCGATTTTCAAATTTGCAAAAATCAGTAATATAAAATGAGCTTTTCTTACGTTTACATCGTGACATGACACGCAGCTTTCTTGTTGTGAGAAATTGTAAAAGATTGTTCTCTAATTCTCATCGCGAAAGGCAATAGTCAAAACGTGTAATCTCGTCTTGTTTGCCATACAAAAGTACTCCAAACACTATGTCGAATGTCACGATGAACAAGTGAAATGTTATCTGATACGTTAGGCGTTATCAAAACGTCGTAATATGGAATTGTGACACATTTTTTACAAGTTTTTAGATATGTTGTTAGACAATCTGAAATTGTGTGCAACATAACATGGGGCCTGTATTTCCCCAAACGGATAAGTAGATAAGTACAGTGCACTCCCACTTTTCACCAGTTACGTTATACGTCCCACCAAGGAATGGAGAATTATCTAAGCAACTGTAATAAACTTAGCAATTCAAATAAAAATAAATAGATTCTTCTTTTGATGGTCAACATGTTTTGACATTTGAGTACTTACCTAATTATTTTTTCACTAAATAATAATAATATATGACCGTTATGATAGTTAATTAATTATTCATTTACTATTTTAACAAAAAATGCATGATTGTACGTAATTTTTATATGGCCAATTGAGCATTCGTTTTTAGATATTCATGATAATGTATTAATTTATCATAATGATTTATAATGTAATGTAAAATTATTACAATTAATATTATAGATTCTCTACCAATACTAATAATAATATGTCATCGACATTTTTTCCCCAAATAATCGTGATGGCGCGTACACATGCAACGAAGGACAAGTAAACCATAGATAATTATAAAAAAAAAACAGAATAACGTTAAATACACAATAAGTTCAAAAACTATTGTACTAATCAGTCATTCATTTTAAAAACAGTTTTAAATCGCGTTTTCAACACTTCCGTGGAAAATTATTACATACTTATGAGAATGAGACGTCTCGAGAATGATGATCTGATTGATATACGTAATGTGTTTTGGTTATAACTGCTTGTGATCCTGTTAAAATAAACAAAAATGTATTAACAATAGAAATAAGCGTAATAGTGAGTACATTATGTAGTTACCACCAATGTTACATATCATTATTACCTAATTAGATTTAGGTACCTACACATGTACCGAAAACATTACTCAAAGTGATTGATACTTTAAAAGTATTTTTGATTAATAATTTGAACATATAAAAAAATAATAAATTAAATAATACAATTTGTGCATAGATAGAATATTCTTTAATTTTAACACCATGACGGTGTTTTTCTGAAAGGCCTGGCAAAGGAGTGTAGTGTATGGGCAGTTTTCAGGAGTTACGTTATGTCTCGGGATAGGGCATGAGCTTCTATACGTAGGGCAAAAATTTAGAAATGTCTACCACAAAACATAAGTTAAACAAACATAATTGTGACCGATCCGTTGTCGAATCCAGAACCTCTCTGTCAACAGTCGCGCTTGCAAACACAACACCAAAGAGGCAGTTGTAAATATATTGAAAGATTAATTACACATATGTGTGAATAAATTATTTCCTACATCGGTTTCTTTGTTACCAGACCATAGACAAATTGTTTCCATAAGAAGCGCATAAATAATTGCCCATCAATTGTCTATGTTGGCGATGCGAAGGCTTTGGCATGGGGTATGGCAACTTCTGCATTTAAATATCTGTTAATTAATCATGTGCCCAAGTAACCTTAAATTTTATGTTCATCCTCATTATCTTCAGCTCTTGGGCACCGATCTCTTGTCAGGATGAGAAGGGTTTATAGTCTGTGGAACTGGTCAAGAGAGGGTGTTCAAATTTTTACGCCTTGGAGAATTTCATGGAAAATTGTAGATGTGCTGTTTTTCTCACTTTTTTCCCACAATTTTACTATTAGAGAAAAATATGTAGGTATTTTATTTTGGCGGCCATGTCAAGATTTCATTATTGTAAGATTCGAAGTAAACAGGGAACAAAGACTGTGTTTAGTGATTAGAAATGATTGTAACAATTTCTCTTTATTAATTATTTTGAAGATTTCCGATTATTTTACCCGAGATATTCACAATCAAACTCCATAACAACGATGTATATAATTCTCAGCGCGCGCAAAGCAATTGTTAAATCGATAAAAACCCATCCGTTTCCCGCGCGTTTTTATATTGAAATCGTAGCCACCCAATTGCGCACTAAAGCCGTCCTAATCGGGTTATTAAGCTGGTCACCCTACCGATGCAGATGTCAAACAGTGCACATTATAACATTATTACAGCTATTGTACATTTGTACCACATCTGGCCGTACATCTGGGGGCCAGGCGTGACGTCACGGAGGGACATGTGGCAACAGTGGCGACGGCAGTTATTGTTCTGTGTGTTTTTTCGTTTGAGTACCTACTGTTGATAGGTATTTGTCTTCTTGTTTGGTTTTGTTCGGGTTATATTATTTTTAAGAAAGGATTTTGTGCGTAAGGTCTTTAGAGATAGTGCTGTGGTGTTTGTAGTACTGGGCGCTGTGTATCTATGAGATCTGATGTTATAGTATAGTAATAATATTAAAAATATTATTTTAAGAGGACGATTTATGTACCTATTCAGCTGTTTCTCTAGAAGTTCAGTACTGATAAGAACATCTGTTTTTTAAAGTTTTGTTCCAAAAGTCGGAAATCTGTAATGAAGACTTGAAAATGCAATACGACTTTTTGGTTTTCTATATATTGTATTTTTTAAACTCAATACTTTTAAATAAACCCAAATATGTAAAATTTTAATGAATAAGGTCCCAGGTAATGTTTAAGGACGGGTACCTACGTGATATAAATACTTGATTTTTATCTGTATGTGCAGTGAAATTGCGTGCTTGACATATTTTATGAATAGAAAAGGAAGTTAGAAAATTCGAAACATTTTAATGTGTTCGTTCACTGGTCTTACCCAAGAAAAAATATCAGGATGTTGTTTATGGTAACTCGTTATATGCTAAATGCTGGGTATTTCCAATGTCGTAATACTACATCGGCGCTCACGAAAAAATGTGGCTCCGATGGCTTTGTGTTACATGTATTGTGTTACTGCATTCTGATAAGGTTTCTTAAGTTCACATTTCTTTGCGTTGAAGTAATATGCTGATTGTAAAAAAATAATCATTGCAACATTGATAGAATATATGCTAAATTTCTTGGTTGTATAACGTTTGCATTTTAAACCATCAATTATAAAAAAAAGCAATTACATTGATGTTTTAAAAAAAGAACAATTTAATTTTTTTTCAATCTAAGCAAATCGTGTCAGCGAATTATGTTTAATTAAATAATTCCATAAATTTGTAACTTTACCTTCGGATTAAGCCATTTAAGAGTTCAGCATAAGTGCATAGGCAACGCAGAAAAAATAGGTTCTTTAAATATCTTATCGAGTAGCTAAAACAATAACACTTAATAATTTGGTAACGGAAAAATCATTCCGTTCTGCGCACATTATTATAAGTTATTATTTATTATTCTAGATTATTTATTATTCTAGATTATTTATTATTCTAGTTATTATTAGATATTATTCTAGTTATGTATATACTAGATTAAAAATAGAAAACTTTTTGCAATTTCGAGTGTAACGGCCAGCCCTCTAAAAATACACTTATATTATGATTTTTATGATGTTTATAAAAGTTCCGTTGGTATCCAACGGAACAGTGTCTACTAAAAACGTTCGCGATGCTGATTAAAAATTTACAAGATTTTTGTGGATGTCAATTGGTTTTCAAAAATGTTATCTGGTAATTTTGATATTATCATTTTAAGTTGATTACGATCATTGACAGACGGTGACGTTTCGAGGGCGTGAGTGGGAGTTGTTACGGGTTTAACTTGAAGAGTTAACAGAAATCTTCACGACGTTACTTAGTCTTCTACAGTTGACATATTAAGAACATCAAGATACTTGCACTGTAATATAATTGATAAAATGGTAGTTGGTGAGGTAATAAATATCACTGAGAAATTACTTACAACAGCAAAAGTCAATACAGAAGCGATTTTGGATCGCTTGACCACTAAAAACGAAAAGTACTCTTTGACCGGTGTTAGGAAATTGCCATTAAAATAAAGAAAGGCTTACATTCCAAATAGAAAATTTGAGACAAGATACATTGTTGAAAGTTGGAGATAATGAGAATGAAAATAAGAATGGTAATAAGAAGATGAAGAGGCAGAGACAGTATATGAACAAATGGAATAAAAAAAAAGATCTTTAATTGAAACAGATCCAGTGATTGTCGTTAGAGAAAGGCGTTATTGCGTTTCAATTATACAAGATCGCCCCACGGCAGACGAGCGTTGGACAAAAATTAATGAACTGGGTGGGGCGGCACCACCACACCCACTGCTCGCCGGACGTTGCACCTTGAGACTGTGGCTTGTTTCGGCCAATACGTCCCTTCTTTGTGATATAACAAAAATGACTATAAAATTCCTTATCATTCTTATTACATTATCAGACAGATCTCTCATGAAGTAGGCAAAGAACATCAAATGATAATTGAAACTTTTTACCATGGCAGTAGTTATTGAATATTTTGCCAAAATCGCTTCATTTGTTTCTCGATCCGGTGATACGAAAATATGCAATGTATCGGAATGTTTAAAATTGGGGCTATTATATCACTGATTAGAATTATATTGTTGTGTTGGAATTAATGTAAGGAAAAACATTTCTTCCCAGTTCACTAAGTACATGAGTATTATTTATCTACATATTACATTGGTGATTCATTTGTAATCGGATACATATTTTCTTTATCGTAATTCCTTTATATTATGCTTTGTATGTGTTTTAATCATTTTTCATATTTCCGATAAAAATTTGGCAGGTATCTTTTTAATGTGTTAATCTGCCAATGTCGGTAACGCTTGGCTTATCAGATATACCATCAACAAATCATAGATCAAGGTGTAGGTATTTTTAAGTTCAATTCATGGGTACTATGGTAGCAACGAAGATAGACATGAGCACATTAAAATATCGATTATAAAGTGAAATCTGCTGATAATTATCATGATTTCTACGCTAAAAGCACGGAATGCCTTACTCTTGAATTTAAAGTAAATGTTACTGGCCTACATGAAATGCACGAAGACTTACAACTGGTGATAATAGAGCTACGCATGTAGAGAGTAGAGTCTGGACTCCGCTACATGCGTACTCAACCCTGGGGTCGCATTAACCAAATAGTATTGGTCTTTTTCGCTTACATAAAAATGTTTATTTCCTTTCCGCTGTGAAATGGTAGCAAAGCGTTATCTACAAGAACCTGTTGCACAAACAAGCTGCTAGCTGCCGACACGTGTCCCACTGCACGTGACTGTTTCTGTTTCAAAATATTGCCACTCGTAAAAATTCAAACCGCTACGCACAGGGATGAATTTCACGAGGCAATTTTTGTGTTCGTATTTGAAAATATGACTGTGTGGGATTCGAGTGTTAACATTTTTGGCAAAAATTAGACTAATCCTTTAAAAACATGTGAATACAAAACAATGTGAAAAATAAATTTACTTTATGTATGTATTATTTACAGATGATACACGTCATGGTTAACATGTAACAATTGATAAAATTCATTTACGCTAAACATTTTTTGCATTCATAAGGTCAATTTAATTTGCACATTATGAAAATGTTTGTAATTATTATCTATATTAATATTTTTAATGAACTAAGAGAAACAGACTAGGCTTCGAAAATAATAATAAAAGTGAATATTTTGAATGGCAATTATACAAATAACATTTAATCAAAATCGTCCACGACTACAATTTTTTTTATAAAAGAAACGTAACATCACGCTTACAATCCTCGAAAAGGGAGAGAAGCAAACTAAAGGCAGGGAGTGTGGCACACTCCCACATCTTACTATGTAGTAAAGTTTTTGTAACATAAATACAAATAAGTATAGCAAATTGATCGCCAGTTTTCAAATGGCAGATACAAAAAAAAACTCCTTCCCGCCAAAACATTCACATTTGACAGTTGTCGGAAATGAATGTTATTGCGTTTCGCGAAGTGTAGAACAGCGCGGTTGACCGCTTTCGGCCTCGCAATCGACTTTTTAAACCGTAACAGATGTCAAAATCGATTGTAATTTAAGCACCTATAACAATTCGTTTGACATGAGGCTGACAGATGGAACGAGTTGCACGAACAATCGTTTAGAACACACGAAGGTCACATATTTACGCCAGATGTACGCCGTTGTGTCTGGATAATTCGAGTGTTGTTTGTTAAAGATAGCTCAACGAATTTGACGTTTGTTTTAGTAGCTATAATTTTTGTAAACGCAGATATATGGAGTTATACATACAGGTCCGTTGATAAATATTAGATTTAATATAATAATATTCGACCCATTATAATTCCACTGATGGAATATGCGTCTCATATATACGTCATGGATTTAATATACGACCCAAAAAAAATATGTTTTTACATACAATAAAAACAATTTATCATTCAGCAGAACTGATAGTATAAACATGAGTTCGGGGTTAAATCCCATTAACTTTTGCATACATTCATTAATATTAAAGGGGTGATGCGGGGAAGCCTAAAATTCTTCGAAAAACACAAAGGGAGGAAGCTATCGGGTGGCCAGAGACAAAAACGTAAGATTGCTCGCTTCCCTCGCAATACGGATATAGAAAAAGTTTTATACAGATAAAAAATACTACTTTAATAGCAGCTCTACAAGTGCGTGAAGTAGTCGTCAAAGGATGTGCCACGGTGTTGCTTAGTCTGCTTAAGTAAAAATTGTTCCATAATTTCATAACAACATACTATCACGCCTGTATTTCTCCGAGGTAGACAGAGAGTGTAGCTGCCACGTTTCACCCGCTTTGTGATACATCCAATGGAATAGGGGTTAACATATTGCCATACATAATTTATACATAAATAAACATTTGTGTATAAATTATGTATGGCAATATGTTAACCCCTATTACATCCAAATTTATACATAAATTTAATCTTTCTGTAGAAAGCATCACAGTTGTTAAAATTAAATCTTTTTGTGTAAATGACAGTCGTAAAACGTATCTCTGTACGTGTAAAGTTCTGCGTAGGCACAAGGAGAGGTGCCGGTGTTGCAAGTAATATAGTGTTTCATACTTTGATATAGCAATATCCGCAGGAAACGGCTTTTTTACAGTCCGCGTGATACTTACATGAGGATAAGAAATTTAAATATCGAATTAGATTTTTATTTCACACACTTATGTTTTGTGAATATTGAAAATATATTTACTTCTCTATTACACTGTATACCCGTAAATTATAGGCGTTAAGTATAAAGTGATATTAGAAAAAAAACCTAAGAGTAAAGACAATTATTATTACGGCTGTATGCATGGAATATTTTTTGGTATTTCCTTTGTTCATATTAAAAGCAAGACCTTAATTAGTGTTTTAAACAAAAGCATAGGTAACTGTTCTTCAACGTTTAATTTGTTCTTCTAAACAGAAAATTGTAAAAACTTCGTTAAACGAAAAATGACATACACTCAGACTTTGAGAGTAATTAATGTTAATTAACAAACTTTTTTAAAATTATTGATTATTATTATCAAAACAATAGCACAATTTCGAGAATGGTGCTTGGCGTTGTTTAAATTTAAATAATCTGCGGTGGCTACAATCTAACATGACAGATTTGACAAAATATATCTTACCTATATTTTCTTTTTCATTTTGATGAAGATAAAAACGAAAATACGAAAAAAAAACGAAGATAAAAAGAAATTTTAAATTTGGACGATTATAACAAATTCCACCTTATAATTTATATATATATTGTATAGGCCCACATCTCCTTATTGGCGGAACACGATTCATTCTGCAAGTTTCTGATTGGTCCATTGGCTATCAAGGATTTATCACTTTACATCGAGAACTTTCTAATTTATAAAATGTTGATGTTAACTTTAGTGCTCATTTCGATAAGCAATTGAAGCGAGTTTATTAAGCTATTTCTCTTAGATTTTAAAGGATAACGATGTGAGGAAAAAGGATGTGTATACGTTAGACGAGGTAGCTTTCAACATTCAGATTAGCAAGTGTAATATTGAAGCCGGTTTCGGTATTAAGATAATTAATTTTGATTTAAACTTTTCTTATTTTCGGTTAACTTTACAATTATATATATTTTTTTAAATTACGGATGGAAAGTGATAAAACATGCAGTAGATAAAGTAAAAAAGAAAGTAGAAACACGTCACTTCTGCAAGGAAAGAGATGCAAGGATAGACATAGCTCAAAGGATTCGCTCGCTGAAGTGGCAATGGGCTGGGCATATCTGCCGGAGAATTGACAACCGATGTAGTAGGCGAGTTCTGGCGAGGAGACCAACGGCCGACCAGCGGCTCGGCAAACGTAGTGTAGGACGCCCTCCAGCCCGGTGGGATAACGATCTGCGAAAGGTTGCAGGCAGATGCTGGATGCGACAAGCTGAGGACAGGACCCGATGGCGCTCATTAGTGGAGTCTTTGTCCAGTAGTGGACTGAGATGGGCTGATGATGATGATACCTAATAAATTGGCAGCATTTCTACAAGTTTTTAGATCTATAGATTCATTTTTATACCGGAGTAATTGCAGTCGAAATGACTTCCAGAGTTAAATGATCGACGCCTACTAAAATAAAATTACAATTTTAGTACTGCCTGCCTATATCACTATACACATAATTGCGCGTGAATGACACGGTTGTGGCCTTGTTAGGTCGTCCGATCTCGTTTGTTTTTTTACAGCCGAGTGCCTTTGCAGCCTGCCATCAACCCACGATACATCTCGAGCGTGTAACTGACTGGTGTTGCCACTGTTTAACTTATGTAATTTATGTCTACACCATTAAAAAAGATTCGAATTTAAATATCGCTTTGTGACTGAGGTTTAAGGATAGGTACCCATGGCTAATGTCGGAAGTGTTGTTGAATACTTATTGATTCATCAACGCGGACTACCCGGAACTAAATACGGAAACGAATGTGAACGTGTGTGAACGAAAGAGTCAAATTACATTTAGTAAAAATATGTCTAGAATTGTATAGCCTCAATTGTCATAATGCTATTGGAGTTGTATTAAAATGAAACGTATCCAGACATTTATGACCGAAAAATAAGTAATTTAAAACATTACGATTAGGTATATAAAAATAACATACCGCTACATAATATAAGAACTAAAGCTAGTATTTCTTTAAAATATGTAAAAGAATTGCTTAAATACATTTTTGCATACCAGTGGGCGGTAAAAACGGCTTCGCTTGTTAAAAATAAGTTTGGCTATG
>DWMG01000529.1:0-19012 GCA_018244855.1 Elbella merops
GGTAAGTGACTGCCGTCGCCCATGGACACCTGCAACCCAGGGGTCAGCAAGTGCGTTGCCAGCCTTTAAGGAAGGAAAAGAATAGGAAGAATAGGCGAGGAATAGACTTATATAAATAAACATGTACAAACTACAATATAATCAGACAAATTAACAATATGTAACGCTGGTATCTATTCGGCGCACGCACAACAATTATACAATGTATAATGTAATATACAATGTATAATGTAATGTACAATGTATAATGTAATATACAATGTATAATGTAATGTACAATGTATAATGTAATATACAATGTATAATGTAATATACAATGTATAATGTAATATACAATGTATAATGTAATATACAATGTATAATATAATATACAATGTATAATGTACGTTACCCTTTAAATATCTGGCGTCTGTCACTTGCACCAAACCCCGACTAATTTGAATAATTCTTCGTCACGCATCGAGTAATCGTTGTTTGAGCTGTAACTGCGATTTATAACGTTTTTATTTTCTAGTATATTCATAACATTTATAAAAAGAAATATTTTTTTTGCGCACCGTTATGTCCCATAATTTAACTTGTGTTTCTATAGTGCAAAGTAATGTTTACATTGTTTCTTTGTCACATTATGAATGAATTGTTTAATTGTGATGTAGTGGCATAATTATGATTTATATCACCTAATAATTTATATCTGACTGACCCTTTGTCCTAGTGTATAGTGACTGATTGCTCGGTCGGCGATTGGGGATTCAATTCCGACTGGGAGAAATATTACTGGGATGATTACTATTACTGGGAACAAAAGTCTGGCTTGAGTCTAGATGTATCATATCTATGTAAGTATATGCGTACCTATACATAATATAAGACGTGATTATAATAGCAAGTTCTAAACATGAGATAAAAGGTATTCGTATAACGGATTGAAAACATTTTTTTTATTATGTAATGATCAAATCACAACGCAAACAAGTTAGAGTTATTGATGACCAAAAATTTAATATGCTAAGTATTGTTGATTTCACGCTTCTAAGCTTCTGCGTAACTGCTTAAGTTTAAAGCATCGGCCAAAACTTCAAGGAGTATTTTTGACTGGCAACTATATATATTTTAGAAAATGCTCACCACTATTTATCCAATTAATTCCTTTAGCTCCGTTCTTTACCTCCGGATCCAGACATGCTGAAATACCTGCGGCTGCGCTAACAGAATAATTTACATCACTCTGTCTTCCACAGACTTTAAGTAGCATAAATCTTGGTAGCGCGTTTTTCTTAACATATTTATTTGGAAAGTTTTAAAGTTAGTCTGAGCGAGTGCTTTAGGTATTTCTTTTATCGTACATCGATAAAAGTCGTATTAAATTAAATCTCACTGACTGGCTTAAATTTTTGTAACTTAGAAATGAGAGAAAGAACAGCAACCTAATTATTTTCTTCTGCAACTTGTTGAAACAATATGACCACAAGTTAAACTTTAAACATGACTAAAACTTTTGTGGGGGCACCACAGGCCCGGGTCTAAAAACAGGACATTAAGATTTCGTAGAAAGGAAATTTGGGAAAAGTTTCTATTAACAACTATTCAGCACTGAGTTGCTTTGTTTTCAGCAGATGTTGGAAGGGTAAATATGCTTTTAAGGCTCTTCTATCGGATATGGGTCTCTTGTCTGAATGAGAAGTGTTAAGATCGTTTGCCGCGCTTACCAGGCGCAGTTTGCTTTACTCTACATTAATACTCTCCTAGCACATCAGAGCTACAAACGCCATCGCAGCTACCAGCACTAGCTCCTGAACAGCTGTAATGAAATAGAGTCAATGAAAAATCATAAATTAAAAAATGATAAATTATTATTGACTTTTCTGATGGCTATCACTCATCTTCATCATTTTAATGCGGGTAGTTTAAAAAAGTAAGACGTTTCTGTTTCATCGCATATTCTCCCTATCGTTATTAATATCTCAAGTGGAAAGCAAGTTTTATTTCCAACATCCCCATTTCTCGGAGGTACGTAAATTTATTTGCTCTCAACGGAAAAGTTCCTAGAAGCGTTGTTTCAAGCACCATTCGTGAGTTGTAGTAAATTAAAGCATTCTTCTGTTTGTTATTTATTCTTGGAACGTTTTTAAAATGGAGAAAAATAAATTGTTTGTTCCTTGTTGCGTTATGTTATGTTTTTAATTGCTGGTTTGTTATGCAGCCGCTGGGTTAAATTCTCAACTGGGCAGTGTGGCTGCAATTCATTTTGTATCCGTCTCTGTGCGTCTATCACCGTCACTCAAAGTGATCCTGAAGTTAATGCGCTATGTGGGTCCAGCGGGCGTTCTGTCAAATCATTCTAACGTACTGCTACAAGCTTAAAAGAATTTATAAAAATATAAAAGTTTTCGGTACGCTGACTAGTATACGGCATAAAACCCTTTTAATATGATTTCTGAATACTTTTCGTAATTACAATAATGTCTTAGATTAAATAATGTATAATTAGGGTTACGTGTATGTATTCATGTATCTTCTTTAGGTAGCGTACAATGCCATCCAGTTAGGTGGCTAGGAGTGGTTGGATGCGAAGAGATCAAGATCGAGTTCAGTGGCGTGCTATTAGAGAGGTCCACCAATGGATGATGACGGGCCGATAATGGTATCTGTTTTCATTATAATTTGTTTGAAAGAAATCGTGGGTATTTTTATATTTTGTCTTTTCAAGTTCTACAATACATCCTGAAGACATCGTAAGTGAGAACAGATCGTATAAAAATTTATTTTCTTTTAACTGTTGAGTTGCTGATTACTTGTTTCTCAAACGCCCCTAGTGCGCTGTAGAAAATTAAAGTATTACTCTGTTTGTTGTTTGTTCTTAGAACTTTTAAATGGAACACATTTTTAACAGAAACGTTGTTCACTCTACTCTTCGTTATTCCATTATAACATTTTTTTGAATTGTCACTTTTTCAATTAAAATTTGTCCTTAGTTTCGAAATTTGATCTTGTAGGTAAATAAGCCAACATACTTGATTCATCTCCAATTCCAGCAACCATCATGATCGTCACTAAACAAATCAAATATAGTCACCAGATTTCAGGAGAAAACGTAACATACAAAGTTCCCTTCATCATCATCAGCCTGTTTCAGTCCACTGCTGGACATAGGCCTCCCCAAAGGGGGTTTATGCCCGTAATCTCCACGCTGGGCATGCGGGTTGGAGATCCCAGGGCACAGCTTTCCGCACCACCGGCGCTGCTGCCCGTCGGCGGCCAGGGCATTTACCTGTGCCTATTTAGGTTGCGCTATACCGCAATCAGTCGATGGCCAGAGTCTCGTCTGTTATAGCAGGCTGCACCACGCGCAGGTGAGGTTGGCTTGGGCTCCTGAGGTGGTAGTTGGAACCCCTTACACCCACTAAAGTTCCCTTAGCAATGTAGATATGATATGAGCAGAAATAGATCAAAGGAATTACGGAATTTGTCAGAGCAATAATTGTTTATTAAGCGGTAAAACTGACTCGTGAATTAACCGAAAAGGACCAAATCTCTGATGGTTAGATGATCGCCGAAACAAAACTAAAAGCTACGGGAGGAAAGTCTGAGCTGAGAAAGTTAGTAACAGATCAAGCTGAGAGACAGGGCCATGGATGGATTTTGATGGAAGGGAAAACTTAGCAAATTAATAAATGTGAAATGGAAGATACAGAAAATTGATTTTGATGAAATTTGTTTTTCAATATTTATATTTGAGACTTCTATGTTTATCTACTCATAGGAGTCATGAATGTGGAAGGAGCACAACAGGTTAATAAGAACAGAGAAATTTGGCCTTTGGTATACTCTGCCTATCCCATAAGGGCCCTAGTGTGTTAATACAATAATAAAATAATCATATGCTTGCCAAGCTTGAACTTGGGGAATTTTTTTTACGTTCAAAGTTTGATCATATAAACGTTTTTCTTTACCGTTATAAGCTCATTTGGTATTTTCTGCGGAATCAATATTTTGCAATTTCATGCGAACGTCGCCACTGAAGGTGAGAAAAATCTAATTTCCACTGATTTATTTGTTTTTGACTGGCAAAACGAATGGTTTTATTATCGCTTTTCATTCTTCTCTTGTTTTTTCGTACTTCTTTTGTCTACCGTTTACTGACTATAGGTTTTGTTATTTGTGTTTGTTGACTATTGTTTCGATTGTTGACTGTGTTTTTCTATTGGTAAGCATTTTATTAGTTATAATATCTTTATTTAACAACAAAAAAAATAATCATGTATTATGCAGATTACTTTAAAGCAAAGCAGTGATAACACAGTGGGTTAGCGTTAAGTTAGTGTTGCGAATCGCTTCATTAACAAAATCACGCGCGTTTAAAATTATATATTACTTTTTACAGCGTTGAAACAAGATATCGCAAAGAAGCCTTACAATTTCCGTAACGCTCTCTAAGACGTGTGAAATCTGCAAGTATGCTCTTGACAATCGTATTAGGTTACAGGCTGAGTCCTACTCATGCATTGTAGATCTGTGAAATAACAAAGACGTAGGTGATGATAATGACGACGATAATAAAGATGATGATTATGATTATTATGATGATGATGACAATGATGACGACGATGATGATGATTACGATGATGATAATGGTGATGGTGATGATGATTATGATGATGTTGACGATTATGATGATGATGATGATGAAGATGACTACGACGATGATGACGGCGATGACTATGACGGTGACGATGATGACAAATATCAAGCTAGGGGCGTAAACATCTAATGTTAGGAAGTATTTAGCTATATTCGCTAATATTTCATGATGTGACAATCACCTAACTGTACCACAATAGAGAAATTAAATTGTATTGTGGCTTGCACTTCGGTCGACGGTGGCACTTGACTCAGTAAATTAGATGCATATTTTTGCATAAGCAAATGGAAAAATCTGTGTGATGGCAGGTTATTTGTTGTGGTTTAATATAAATGCAAAAATTTTTACTCGTCCATATATATAGTTTTTTTAAATTTTTATGTCCCTTTGTGTTTGTAATTGGACGTTGGTGGTGGATTTGTTCGAAAATATTGCCTGTTACGGTAATGAAATCGATTCAAATTTTTACGCTTTTAGTTTTTTTTATTGAAATTAATTTTTTTTCTTAATTCAAAACCTTTTATTTTTTGAAAATTATATATTTTAATGGAGTCTCTGTCTATTGCTTTAATTTGCACTTTGTTGCAAAATATGAATATTTGACATATTTTGGAATTCAACTAATTTTCGCCGCAATTTACAGTTTGTTGAGGCCTTATTATCAGGCCTTTAATTGAAATGAAATGAACATACATTATGTAAATACTCAGTGCAAGCAGTAAAAATGTGTTCTTTTTTGCAAAATCATACAATTCTGATCACGTTCCGTACTTAAATACGACTACCCGCTGATTGACGGCAAACTTAAGATTCCTTCTCGATGTTGACAATAAATTTAGTTTTTTTTTTTTCAAAATCAGAACGCCGTCGGCAGCCTTTCGCACGAATACTCGAAATTGCACGAAGCCTTTGTCGGATGTAAGCTATTGTGTATCCGTAGATGTCTCGAGATAACTGATTGTGATTGATCACTGTTAATCTCATGAACGTAAAAACGTATGTGTGTAAGTGCGTGAAATAAATTCGTACACACATTTTGTAAAGTCGGGATTTTTTTATGGCGACCATAAAAGGGTTAAAATGCTTTATTCACATTTCAACAGTTATTTTGTCAATATTTCAAATTCGTCAAACAAAAATTTTTGTCCCAAAATAATTTATGTTGAGTTTCCGAGGTCTAATTGAGATCTGTATTTGCATATTTTGAAAGAGTATATCGCAATATATACATTTCTTCTAGCAACCCTTCGTTTGATGTTCCTATTGAGATTGTATTATGAACATGAAGCGAACGCTAAAATGTATACAAAAGATACGTTATTAATATTAGTCAATATTGCTCATAGCAGTTATGGGTACGATATATGTATATGACAAACTAAAGCCATGAATAGGGTATTTCAATATATTACACAGCTGGCGAAGTAATTTTCTTTTATGTACTTGCGAGGAGTCTAGAAATAAGTTGGAAATTCTTATCGCATCACGTAGAAAAGGATAAACATTCTTTTTATACACTCTTCGGGACAAACACTGGGACGTGAGGTCACCGGACACCGATATCTCTAGTTTTCCAAAAAGAACCTTGCTGCATCATAATAAAGTACGTTTTCCAATGACCGGAACTAACTCAGTAAGCTATCCGGTAACTGGTTTAACATTCAATAGGAAATATTATTAAAAAAGGTTGAACGTTGGTTTTTAAAACAGAAACTTACTATTTTATTGGAATATACATCTAGTAAATACGTTCGAATATAATTGTTGATTTCATTAAGTAATACACGAAACAGTCACTTCGAAACCAGCAGAAAAATGAAAAACGGGGGAAACAAACGCGAACAGCGTTTTTCCGTTTTCAATTTTAATATCAATACCGTATTTTTAATATAAATACCGTATAATATCAAAATCTAAATGTATTTATACAAAATATTTCATGACAAATTCCCTTCGACCAACGAAATCTGTCTAGTTTAAAAGATGCTACGCACAGATACCCGTTATTTAACTATCTCAAGAAACGTTATGCAATTTAAAAACTGTTAACTGTCCTACTATTATATTGTGTGCACAAACCTCAATTATTGTCGTTGTGTTTTACAGTTATGTCCATGCAATGTACTGTCTTAACTTGTTACGACTATATAGCGGGAATATTGTACATAAAATTCGTTACATAGAATGGTAAATAAATGGAATTAAATTAATATCAAAATCACAAATGACTCAACGTACATAAAACCGAACAGTGCTCTTATGTTGGGTCATAATACCTCAATAACTTTTTGTGTAATATTACCTTAATAATACTTACTGTTTATTGTTCGAACCCAAATATATACAACCCAAATATTTACAAATAAATAGTATATACATATATATAAATGTTTGCTTTGGAAAATTCGCATGTGCCCGAAGTAATGCCTTAATTTAAATATTTAAATTCAGGAACTATATTTATATAAATATGTAACAGGGACGTACATATATGTATTAATACTAATAGTACCTACTTTCTCGTAGTACTTAAACTTACACTACCTAAAGCACAACAAACAGCTGAAGTCTACACGCATCACACTGAACTTTAACTTCTCTGTTATTTGTCTTACTCGTACTTATAATTTCATCAGGTAAATACGGCGTACTTTAATTCTTTAAGACTTATTGGTGGACTGAAGACATTAAGACGTGACTGCAAATTTTCTTATGACATTGGGTAAGAGTGTTCTGTGGTAAGTTTTGAGGCTGTTTGTACCTACTATTCAGAGCTTGTAGCCACAAAGGGATAATATAGAGGGTGTAGTGTGTGGAAATCATTAAATATTTTCTATCATTAGTCAGTTTCATTGTAACAACAGTTTTAACTGGGTCTGAAAAGATAACGCAAAATTAACAAAGCAGAACCATGCTAATCCCGTAAGTACTAGAATTCCATAAATCCCGCGGAGCGACGTAATTTTCCGACAACATCAAAATAAAGATGTTTGTATTAAATAATCAGCTAAGTTTGTTTTTTTTTATCTAATTATAAACAGATTAACAGGCCGTAATGGTTAACCTTTCATGTCATTCCTTTTTTTAACAACTCCATACTGCAAATAAGCTGAAAGTAAATCTATTCTAGGTTTTGCTTATTCGTGGCAACTTTTAAAAAGGAAATAAGTTCCGAGATTGTTCTTATAAATTGCGAAATAAAGAAATGTACGTAATTTGAATGAAAGCTTTTAACAGATGTAAAAATAAATGCAAGAGTCATTAGTGAAACAGGAGCAAAGGTTTTAAGAGTCGTTTGAATCCATCTTAAAAGATTACGCAGTAAAGCAACGCGTAACAAATTGTAAGCCCGTATTATAACGTCGATGTAAGCTTCAAACATACCGCGGCATGACGTGATTTGACGGCGCGACGGGATTAAAGACGAGATTAATCCCGGTCTGTATACTGACATCGTTTGTGCGTCGAATGTGTCGTTCGACTTGAATTTTACCATATAAATAGTAATGAAAGTTCGTAGGAAATGATCGAATACACTCACAAGTATGTTACCGACCAGTAAAAGTAAATGGTGTACTTCTATAGCTTATTATTAATACACTTGAAGAATTCGATACAACCTACCTGCATTACAAAACCATGAAATGTGAAGGTGTAATAAATTACCCCAAAGCGATTTGCCACAAACAAGTCTTCTATGGGCGAAAAGCGACAATACTTTTAAACTCATTTTAAGAATGGCGAAAGATTTCGAAAAAAAAATTATGAATGAACGTAAAAATAAATGAATGGCGCAGACTTTATGTCCAAAAGCCATGAATGAAATGCTCCAGACACACTGGCGTCGCTTATTTCTCCATTTGAAAGTTATTTTTTCTGTGACCATTTTTTTGGAGTCACAGGTCCATTTTATCGCACCGTCAATGCTCACCGCTTTAGTAGCTAAAGTATTGTTCGATGTTGTGATATAAAATATAGCTTTTATAGAAAAAGGTCGTAAAATAATTAAGGATTCTTGTTTACCCATTCATCTGATGTAACCACACCTACTCGTATCATATCACTGTACAAGATCCTTGTGTTATGGTTCAAAGTAACGCCCACGTATTTCTTATAATTTATTTGACGGTTCAGTTCTATTCTCCCCCAGGGCTTAGACGCAGATTATTTTCTTGCTCAAACACACAAAAATAAACAAAAGCTTTTCTAATTAAAAGTGTCTGTGTAATTAATTAGAAGTGATATTACTTAGTACAAATGTGTTTTGTCTTTAGACACCATTTCGCTGTGATTCTTTCATTTGTATCGCGTTAATGTTGCAAGTATACTTACAAGTTCGATTAAAGCAGTAATATACTTCAGCAGCAGTATTTTACTTCAAAATGTATGGTAACATTATATATATATATGCCTAATATGTATAATCTACATAATTTACCTCCATTGCAGTATCACAGTTGGAAGGTTGGAACTAAGTTTGCACAGAAGTGTTCTTCATTTCACTTCTTATTAAAATGCGAAAACAAATACTTCTGACGTTGTTGAATAATCTATTATACCTATATATTTCGATATTAAAAGCCGCCATGCCTGTTCTGGATCTCGCTGAAATGACATTTTCAACAAATTTTATAAATATCGGTTGTATCGTCTGGCGTTGGCACGAAATAGTTTATTTCATACTGCTTCACCATAACGTTCTGGAACTTCAATAGTATCTCTATATAGATTATACAACCGATAGACTAGCCATGTATAAGGAGAGTGATGAAGAATGTAAAATACCCACGTTAAGTTCGCGAGGATAATTCTATCCACCCCGTTTAGTACATGGCGTGACTATACTTTAAAAATATGTGTTGAAAGAAACGTGGCATATTACATACTTCAAGTTATAGTGCGTGCAAATTGTCTAGTAGTGAGTACTATCCTGAGGGACCTGGCCTAATGATACAATAATAAACGTGGCGTTGGCGACTTCGAAATGTTGTTAGCGCTAATTATAATGCGGAACGGAACGCACGTAAAGTTTCGGCATGTCACTTTCTTGATCCATATATTTTGAAACATAACAAGTTAAGCTACATATAAAAAGTAACTTACATATTAATAAAAAATATTTCGTTTGAAATATATGAAGTACAGATAAAAAAACTTATACAGTATCTACGCAATGATTTTCATTAAACGCAGAGCGCGATGGTGCTAGTCCAGCAGACAGTAGGTACCAACCATATTGGTAATGATTATAATGATGACTATAAACATAAATATGACTCATCATCTTTATGTTACTTGTCATCATAATAAAACGGATGTTTTAAGTTCAAATGTAATTCTAGTTGTGGAATGTATTATCGCAGTTGTCTCGTTTAATCATTACATCATTACCCACGATACAACTACCCAGTTTCTGTTTTTGACAGCAATATTGCGATCACTCTTTCTACGAAACTATACAACAGTTGCAGTGCATGTAACGTATCGGATTATATATTGATTCGAAAGATTATGTCATTCGCAGATTCAAACATCTGGATCGTATGATCGTGGGATTAAACGGGACAAAATGAGACTTAGAGCAGAGATGGTTCATATTCGAAACTGTATGGATAATTAAAAAACATTATTGTATCTTAAAACTAAGGTCGCGTACATTTTTTTAACAAATAATCTATTTTGATTTTTTCCAATATACATGCGATAAATTGCTCAGAGAACAAACTGGGTGTTTTTATTTTATATAATAATTTTATGATAACGAGGTACATTTAATTAATACTAAAATCACATTCACTAAACTATCTTCTTTCAAAGGTAAAGACATAGCTAAGAAATTTTCTTATAATGAGGACTTTCCACGTACTCGTATGATGTGGTGGGTGATTCCTTAATCAATACTCGTCATCTCTCGTCAACAAGCACCCTATCTGCTAGCGGCCCAGCCCGTCCCAAACTTAATACTCAATAATGTCTGCAGGACTGAGATAAGACGCAAATTAATCATTAATTAAGTCACTATCCCACCTCGCGCGAATAATATGAAAAAATACGATAAAACTTTAAAAATACCTCAAATATTCCATATAAAAGGACCACGTCCCTTGGAAATATTTAAAAAAGCTGAAGAATTTGGTGATATAGAAAATAAAATACAGAACCGTTTAGCAACTTCATAATTAAATGGTACATTATATCGATGCATTTCTTTGTTGTAATAAAGCCGTTTAACATTTATATTAGCTGTGAAGCTTTTAATGGACAAGTACTGGACATCAGTTTTTTCAGAAACAACGGAGGACCTGGACCATGTACTTCCCCGCAGCTTGATGGAGGATTGGCACCATAATATATACATAATTTTGTTGCTACTCTCTCTATTTCTTGCTGTTCTGAAAGGTAAGGATCAAGGATCATCTTTCGTAAATGAGGCCTTAAATGATTTATTTACAAAGTTTCACGAACCATGTTAAACATTCATTGTTCAGCCACTATAGATATAGCCTAACCATCCATAGACAACCATCATGGTGGGGTATCGATAGACACAGATGATACATCAGTGAATATTCGAATGATGAGTATGAAGGGTTACAGCTAACACACTTTTAGTGGTCTGAATCGCGTGTTTTAATATCGTGCGTTTTAAAAACTAAAGCTCTATGAGGTAAAGTAAACAGGAATAAATTGCATGTCTATGTATATATATCTAATAATGTAATGAATTCAACTCAACCGAATTAGTTACCAGCTACCATTATTATTAGTCACGCCACGCCAGGTCTCTTGTGAGGTAAACAGAAAGTACCGAGTGCTGTGAGAGTGATAGTACCAATTATTATTATAATAAAATTTCTATTACGGATGGATCGCATAATTTACATTATTTATTTCATCGCTTGTTCCTCAATAGCCATTGGTGAGGCTGTACGTGGAGGCTGTCGCTAGAATTTAATTAGTGGTTAGCCCCAATTGAGACGTACCAGCTACCTGTTCTATAACCGCTACACTTGTGAGGTTCGCTGATTGTGTACGTGGTCAAGTGTTACTTCTGATAATGACTACCTGTTAAGTGGTGACATATGTACGTACATGGGGTGGTATATTTGCTATGTTGAGCGGTGACATACATTGTCTATAAGCGTATATATTAAGGGGTATATAATAAAAATAAAAACTATTACTTGGATATAGTTGATGATATCTATGTTTAGTTTTGCTTATTCTGAAATATGAAAATCCCTTATATATCATCGCTTTCTCCTGTTGGTTCTTATATTTAATGGAGCACCTTTAATCTAATATATCTAGGCAAACAAACTTTGTGTCATGGAGAAGAATACTGTTATTAATATCAAATCTGGGATTAACATTCGCGGGTTATTATTATATAAAGTCGCTGAAATGTTACGCAGTTTGTCTGTTTGTTCAGCAATAATTCACTGTATTAACATTTTATAAGACCCTCGTAATAATTCAAAGGATATTACATCGCTAAACCCATTCCAATATTGAAATGTAGAGCTTAAAATATAAACGTCATAATAAGAGCATGGGCCCATGAGACGAGCGATTGTACAATAAGCGTTAACAGGAAGATTTTATAGATATTACATTGTACAATACTCCCATTTTAGTCGCCATATTAATTGTAGTATAATTTACGTTATTATAAACGTTAAGTGTATTGGATATAAGTAGGATAGATATTCCGAAAAGAATATTCAAGAAAGTCCTACAGAAAAATTTGGTAGGACCGAAACCGTTATTTTATCTGTAATCCTTTGATTAACATCTGTGATTTGCTAATCGAAAGTAATTAGTATTTGTTACAATAACATGATAATTCTATTACTTTGTAAGCACTTTGTAAGCCCTCGGATAATTTATTAATTGTAATATAGTTTTATTAATCGTATTGTTTAAAAAATATCAATAATCTTAAGTGATAGTTATTATTCCAATACTTAATTTGTATATTTTTTAATTAGTTATTTAATTAATGTTTTAAATTAGATGATGATGATGATGACGACAAGATATTATCGCTTCTGCATCCATCCAATCGCTTATTTTAGAACCACACATTGAATTGACTTAATAAATTTAAACCCAGCGGGTCTGTGAGAAAATTAAACAAAATATGAATAGTTGATAATAGGTCGCTATTTGGGCGGATGTTTGTCCGCGCGTTGTTGCAGTTTTTTTTTGTGAAATAAGGGATCTTGCCCTTTGGCATTTTTGCGATTGTAAAAAGCTCGATACAATTTTATGGTTACTAAACATAGATATAGCCATGAAAGATTTATTACGATCCTTATAGAAATATGATAATTGATGAACTATATGTATACATATATGTATATATTATTAAACAGTATTCAAATATAATTTAATTTAGTACGTCCGGAAAACTATTTCATTTATTTTGTTGAGTTAAAAATGACAAGATGACAGATATATTACATTTGACTGCTCTATTTTTACGATGCAAAATTATCATTTTATTTTTTTATTCCGAGTTATTGATGGATTATGTATATCTAACAAATGAATTTTAAAAATTATGTTTTGCTATTAAGTGTCAACTATACGAACATATTCATTTTATTTTTTATAATATTTTTATAAATTTCAATATAATATGGCATCATCAATATCATACAATAAATTTGTTTATAAAGATGAAATGATAGTTTTTTAAAATACCATGTAGAAATCAATATTTGACATATAATTATGATTTCGCGTATAAGTTAGCACGTAATAATTACATATTTAAGTAAAATGTAATACATGTAATATTACGAGACATTATCACCCGTCTATATCAGGCAATTTTAATAATAATCATTATTTGTTACAATTAATATGGCTATACAAAGGATTACCCTTTTCTGTGGGTAATCGCGTAGGGCTGTGACATCGTAGTTCAAGACGGTTCAACAAAACCGCTCCACAACACAGGCCGAAGCATAACTCTGACTACTTTATTATAGCTATACCTGGTATAAATTTACCGTCAGGTTTCTCTACTATTTGATTCAAAAATAACTTTTGTCAAATCGTAACTTTCGATAATATTTTTTTGTATACCATACGTATATATTATTATGTAGAGCTGATGGGTTCGTAAACAGCAAATGCTTGTACGATGCAAACAAACGCGCGATTTGCTTGCAATTTTTAACAAACCCTTTTCAAACCAAACAAATAATTTATCTCCTGCTCCCGAGATACGTATCGTTAGCAAAAAAGTACAGAAACGCAACGCTTTATGTGTTCACAATTAAACCGAAACGCTTGACAATAGGTTTGTTTGACTTAAAATTCGCCGGCGGAGTTGAAAAAGGTTAAAAATGCTCGGAGCTTGCGCTTCAGTGAAACTGAATAGTTACGTAGATACTGGCGGTAAATAAAACAAAAAGCAAGTGTTCTGATATTATGCAGTTTGTGAAGCAGCTCTTAATAGAGTACCATTTATAACTAGTTTCATGGTAATTTATGATGATTTTTTAGGATGGTTAAATTAACCAGATTAAAGTTTCCGATTTGTTCATGCGAACAATTTTGACATTAGGCATTCCATAGACAAAGATAGACCACACAATGCTATGCTATGCTGCATATGCTATGGTAATAATCAGGCAGCTGATAAACTATGTAGGTATAGTGTAAGTTTTAAGTACCTAATTATATAAGTAGATACAATTTGTTCCCAGGTTAGGCATCGAACCGACTCCACTGATTTTACTGTCCTGGTCAGTAATAACTTGGCCAATGGATCAATTACTAACGTAAAATAAACGGAAAGAAAATAACTGGGAGTTTCAAAATAAGATTAGGCCGAAGGAAGGGATTAAGCTTCAGAACATTTTTAACTGGTTTTCAGTAGATCTTTCTTTTTCATTTACCATTGTTTGAAGGTTAAATCCTTCGTTAATCACTTATTATGGGTCAGAGATGCTTTCGTTCTAACTACATAAAAGTAAATATAGTTTACGATCGAAAAGGACAATTCCATAAAAGCTTCCAGTTCACAGTAACTGCGAAATAAATGAAGCTTAGTGCAGGGTTGATTAAATTCTTATTTACCCAATCTTAGTTACGACCGCTCTGAGAACTGGTGGGTTGTCGACCTCAACTAAAAAAATACACGATTCTGGTATTTCCATTATGTGTCTGATGTTAGTAACACACCAATGGAAGGATTTAATAGGGACTGGCTGTTTTATTAATGACTGGCTGAATTTTGTCTCAATAAATAATTATCCAGAATGATGATGACGAACGAATGATAATGTCTAATGTCTCAAAAAGTGTTAATGTAAATGAGCTGAAGAAAAAGACGAGTTTAGATATGTTTTGTAAAGCAATATGTGTAGCTTGAAATACGTTCTTAAATACAAACAACTTACATACAGTTTCATATCAGAAAGGGCGATGGATGATAAACCGTAGAGATTCGCCGGGCAAAGCGTTCTGACTCTATTTCAAATCAATCGGCTCACTCCATCAGAAACAACACGACTTCAAGGATCTAAAGCATAATGCTTAGTATAATCCACATGGTAAAATATTTTTGTATCGTATCAATGAAGAAACTCGGAAAAAATCGCTTTTAAGCGATTAGGCCGGCCACTTTTCTATTAATACTGTATGTAGATATTGTAAAAAAAATTATATTATGGTCTAATTAATAAAGGGTTATCCATCTAAAGATAAAACAAAACAAAATCAATTAAAATGGACTCAATTATAACTAATATAATTATCATCGATCTAACATGACTGTCTTTTAAAACAAAACATGGATTTGCAGCAATCTAAGCAGATTTCTCTTTACATTATAAATATTTTATTTCATTTCTATAAATACAGCATTACCTAAAAATACTTTATAATTGAGGATTCCGGGAGGCAGTGCATAGAAAGATGATTGACCATTATTGGCATTTTCATACTTAATTCCATTTACATCCCAACCCAAAAATAGATAATATAGCATACAGAATATAAAAATGATTTGTCGTTACTAAGAGTAAATCAGACTTTTGATTATATATTTTTTTTGTTAGTTTCTGTGTATAAACGGATCATTTTATTCGATATCAATAATACCGGTCTAGAACATCGATGATTGACACATTTCTATCAAACTACGGGATAAGTATCTTATTATTGGCTAATCGCTCCGCACGCGACATTGTAATGAGCTCCGACAACGAGGCATTAACAATGACAATTTTGGGGCGCATTCGCCATTTTTGGGGAAACGTAATCCGCGATTATAGGGATTTGCTAGCCTTTTAACGTTTTTGTTGAAATAATCTGATAAATGATCGGTGACAGATGAGGTATGAATTACTATAATAGGTTTTTGTAAAATGCGGTAACTGTGAATTAAAGGTAAAATCACAACGTGTTACTACATTGCATAAGAGAGAGCTGTGTTTAAATTAATATATAAAATGTAATAATTTAATATACGAATGTTCAAAGATCTATTAAGTTTTGGAACTTGAAAACTAATGTCACGATTTTTTTTAAAAACAAGAAATCATTTCAAAAGTAATATTCAAATCACAATTATAATTTTTAAATATCGAATTAATGAGCAATAAAATTAATATGAGAAGTGATTCAAATTTGTTCTGTTCCAGGAGCTTGAGTGAGATCCGGTTAGTTGGGGCCCGCCAGGCAGATTATAAATGCTTTTATATTTATATATTACTAGCTATATCGCTAAAGGACAACTTATGAGAAATCCCAAACACCTTTTTTCTTTCCAATTAATTCTCGGTAACGTTCTTTCGGTTATTGTAATCTTGTATTTTTATATGAACTTCCTGCTCAAATAAGTAAATGATTCAAACAAAAATGAAGGTACAATAATTCGTTGTACATTTGTATTTGTTAAATTCTTTTTGACATTTCAATAATAGAAAACAGTTAAAGGCATTTTGATTTTTCGAGTAAAATATTTGACGGATCATACGCGCCATTTCCGAGTGACTTTTAATAATGACATTCAAGTCCTCAAGCGACTGGTTCCTCTTTTCCTACATCAGTTGAAACTTATCTCCTTTTAAATTACAATCTATTAAAACCTCCTAGATGTACTAATCTACTAGAAGAAATTATAAGGTAGAACTCGCAACCACCCGACCGCCGAAGCAGTTAAAATTTGAAATTGACAAAATATATTAACATTTTCGTTATTTATCTATTTCTTGCATTCGTAGCTTAAATATAATACTTTATATCTAAGTATACTTCAATAAACTAATGTTGCAATAGTGGCTAGCTATATGGGTTGTAGTTTTATGGCAAGTTGTATGGTGTGATTTTTATGGCCGAAAAATGTAAACAGCGCCATCTAATTACTTCAGGAAGAACTGCAACTATACCCACTCGTTAAATACAAAATTCCATAAGCATCGTGTCGCTCTCTCGTCGATGTAAGGTATCTCTCATCTATGTAGGTAAATCCTTATAAAATGTTATAGAAAGTTAGCATTGTTTGCGCGAAACAAACATCTTAAGACATCATACAGCGGACGGTAGTTAAAGTTAGTTGTCTGTTTACTTACAAAAACTGAAGTATCTTCATTAGTTTTTTTTCGTCTTCCCCTATTTTGCGTTGTCAGTTCGCTTAGCTACTGTGATGGACCAGAGGAAGTAATGAAAAACTTTAATCTTTAGTTAATAGTTTTAAAAATATATTTGTGGGAAAGTGTCCTTCTTATTTGATATTTGATATATATGGCTTAGTAATACAGTAGGTACTGATGCATTACACGCAGCTTTTTCTCTGAAATATCATTATGTTTATATTTGATATATCGCACTCAATCAGTATAATTATGAAACTCATATCACATTAGCACAATACAGATGGATACCTAATGCAAAATGACCGTGAGCTGATTGAAAGGTAGCGCCTGACACACTTTAAACGCAATGCTATACAATAGAGTATCTTTGTATGAACGGTATTCATAGGCGTGAACGGTCATAATAAAACCGATATTCACATTTTGTTTTCTGTTACATTACATCCTATTTTATCCAAAGTTTTTCTTTTACATTGGCAGTCAACATTTTTAGTTGAAAGCAAAGGTAACTCGAAGGAAATAGTTTCTTCAATGTATTAAATAAAGGATTGTATGTCGTTAATTATAGAATTAGGCAAGAATGTCGGTGATTGACAGATTTCGTTCGAATTAAGGGCTAAGTATATCATCATCGGATAATGTCTCGACACGCGCCGTTCCAATGAATTGCAACAACCGGATGTTAACAATGAGATTGGGCGGATTCACTATTTTTAGGGAAACATAATCGGTGATTATAGAGCTTTGTTAGCCTTTTAAATCTTTTCGTTGCATTAATTTAGTAATCAATTGGCGACAGATGGTTCATAAGTTATTTAAAATAGTATTCCTAAGTTTCCGCTGCATTTGTACTCAACATTAAAATGTGTTACGAAGACTGCCTTCTAGCTTTGCGGGCTATAGGAATGTAATTAAAGTTAATTTTTTAATTTTTGTTATTTTTTAAAATAAGAAACAACTTAAAGGACAATTTAATAGTACCTACATTTTCTCAATTAAACAGCGATATAATGTGGGTTCTTTGATTTGTCCACTTCGGAGATTGAGTTCTTTGCCCCCCATTTGTACTTCATTAATGTTTGCTATAACGGCGAATGTGAATATTGTCAGCAAATTATAATTGTCCGTCTTATCAATTAATGTCTCTGCCAAGGTGCACTCGGCTAGCACGCCAGTATGTCCCATTAAATCCGTGTATTCCTGGAGTACCATAATATACTTAGTCGTGTATGTCTATGTGCTTTTAATTTTCAAAGTGTCGTATAAGTACAGGGACAAGTTTTGATCCGATGGATTAACAAATATCTAAGCAAGCCCCTTTGCATACTGTCTCATTTGTAAGAATGATAATATGTACTTAGTTTTAAGTAATTGTCGATTATTTTAGACTTTAATTCTTACATTTCATTCATTTCATATTATATTTGCATTCCTATAACGTGACGTCGTGTGGATGAGTCTTTGGTAATACTAAACGGCTTAACGCGCCCAACTTTATGCAGAATATAACTTTTAGTAATTATGCCTTAACAACTCGTCCACACTTTCATCTTTCACGCATATTACACGTTCTTCCAAAAGTTTTCGTGTAAAATGTAGTACGGCGTGCATTTATAACAAATGGTATTCAGTTTACCTGAACACTCATTTGGTCGTGTTGGTTGCAAGTGCGACTGCCGATCGGGAGGTCCCGGGTCGAACACTACAAAATTGTCTAATGTAGATTTTCTAGTAGTGGTTTGGAGTCTGGATA
>DWMG01000530.1:0-19011 GCA_018244855.1 Elbella merops
AGGTGGGGAGACTATTGCGCGCTTGCAACCACTCGACCAACGAGGCAGTCTGCGATGTTTACGATATTGTTTGGATTTGAATATTTATACATAAATGTATTCACCCCAGGTCCCTTACGCGGTAGGAAAATGTCTTTGTCCTTACAGAACTGCCGTACTTTTTCTATTATATTGAATATTTATTGTTGTGAATTCAATTTGACAGGGCCGTTGGTTCAATGGTTAGCGGAAATAACTGCTGAGTCGTGGGTGATTGGTTTGTTTACCACGCATGGCGAATGTTTTTGTGATGAGTTCGAATTCTTTTTTGTGTACCTATATTTAAACCATCTAGTACATTTATTTATATCATAAAATTATGTGTAGTTTATCAAACCTCTCGTCAATACAGCAAAGGTTCTGTCTACTTTGAGATTAAACGGCCGTGTTTGGAATCGCCCTAAGGTATGATACCTTGCTCACCCCTTAGGGAGATTTCACACATGGCTGTTTATCTAGATAACATGCATACCTACATAACATGTATTAAATTCCCATCACGTGAAATAACGCACTGTAAGAACTTCATATTGTAACTATGGAACGAATCGATATGAAACATGAACAAGTTAGGCTTCCGTACATCACAGATGATTGATTACGTCTAATGGCGCGTAGTGAATTTGCGCGTTAATCAATGGGCTCGGGAATTTGAAACTCGATCAGCGACTGTGCAATAGGACTTGAAGGAGTACGAGGCTTAAGTAATTAACCCTTTGTGTTAACTAATAACTATTATTAATGTGAATTAAGCAGAAATGTTGATATTGTACATTGAAATCATTTGCTACTGAACGGAGTTCTACAAAAACATATGTAATATTAGCGTTAGAATGGGTGGATAGCGTTTTGTTTAGTGTTTTTTAACATTTCTCAACAATTACTATGTCGGTTTACTATACGGTTACGGTCTCTCAGAATATGGTTTAAATATTTAAGTCTATCACGATAGGTAAATGCAATTTGGCATATTTCAATATTTGAATAACATTACGATAAGGCTTAAAAGCATAGATTTCCTCAAAAGAATTTAGCAAATGAAAGTTAAAACATACCTGTAAAAATGTTAATGATTTCCAAAAGTCAGAGACTCGAATCTGAGTATCCCCACAGAGTTCTAAACCACTGGTCTACAATTCTTAAAAAGTGCTTAAAAGCTTGTAAACTCAAACTTTCTAAGTGATTTGTTCTTGAAAACATCTGGGGCTAAAGTAACAAAAGCGTTCGTTAAAGCAAAAAGTGATTACAATTATTATTTGCATTCTATTGACTTGCCTTTGTCTTGACTTGGCAATTTGTAAGTTAATTTAACAAAGATTAACATATTAGCACAATTTTTTTTTTATCTCGGGCGTCTGATGCTTTGTTAAAGTATGAAAATACGTTAATAAAATGTTTACAATATTACTTATGAAACGACGGTAAATCCATAGCAACACGTCAGCTCCACACCGATGATTGATGTTTATAAGGGAGGGAAGAAATTTTACGCGTTAATAAATGTTTTTGACTATTTCAAAATTAATAAGCGACGGCGTTCGCTTGCAAAAGGATTTCAACGTAATAACGAATCAACTATTTACAATATCGTAAGTATTTTCACGTAAATGTTCGACCAATTCTCGTCATTATTTTCAGAAAAAGAGGTTGTGAAAACTCATGACATTCATCACTTTCTAGCACACCCATCAATATTATTAATAAGACTAATTTTCCATTTCGATAATTATTTGGTAGGTCCCATTTAATGAGGTATTCATCCGCCAGACCTGTCATACCCACAAATTGATAAGACTGAATCATTACGAAATTAAGCGTAGAATGGGAGCAGATTTTAGTTGTGGCAAGACGGATTAATGATTAAGCAGCTGTTCCAATCTTTAACAACTTACAGCGATTTTTATATGACTATGTCCCATTTCAGATGCGGGGAAATAAGTCACAGAATGACTTATTTTTAAAATATTTTTGATGTGAAACTTTGCTGACAGGGTAAAAAATTATCAAGCGTTATGAAAATTTAAAATCGTGCGAGGAGTAGCGCAAAAAGGTCGTAACCGCCATGCAGGCTACGTAACTTATGCGTTTGATAAAATTACAAAAGAGTGCACAAAATCATTTGAATATATATTTTTTCTTTTGTTAGGTGACATATATACATATATATTTTGTATACGTAAGTTTTATGTTTTGTATTTATTATGTTTACATAATTGATGGTATTTTCGTTTCGGTAAATTGTGTGAAAGTCAAATAAAACTTAAGAGCAGAGAAGCAAAGCTGTTGCTAGTACCTGATCAATAAGACATGGATCGGTTCTTACTGAGGCCTTAAATAATGGTTAGCCGTCCTCCACGTCCAACCCTCATTGATCCGAACAAAGAAAATCGCCATCGTGCTACCAGGCGTCTGGAGTAGTTTTTTTTCCTTACATTAATAAGAACTTTAGTCCAACGTAACAATAATATATTTCATAGAAATAAACTAACAGGAATCTCTCCAATTACGTATAATCAGAAAGAAATTTCATTTCTATCGCGCGTTGACTTCACGCACTAGTTTTTTTATTATTATCGCATTGTCACAACTAGGTGAATTATGGGGTGGGCAGAGACGATTACAGACGTAACGTGCTTCTTCTATATTTATGGTTATTCTCATACATCATTCACTTCAGGCAATATATTTAGATCATATGGCAAAAAAATATTCTCCTTAATTTAAAAAATCGATAGGACAACGCTTTATCATTTTGCTCTTAAATTTACATGTTTGATGAATCGATATGCGGAATTAGATCATTTTTATACAAAAAAATAGACTGTACCATTGGTAGCACCAATAATGTGCCTAATTTTGTTCGTAAGCAGAATTGCTGTTAATACTGTCTCGCTTTAGAAAGCTCTGTACATATGTACGTAAGTATATCACGTCAAGAGCTACGTCATGCTGTAAGAGAATTATAGCGTAACCGACGTCTCTGTGGGGGTAGAATATTAATAATATTTAAAGTCAGTACTAGAATGTTTGTGAGTTGAAGCTTTGTAACTTGCATATTGTAACTGAAAGAAAACGGTGTAAATTTATTTTCATAAATGTGTTTCGAACCCGATTATACTAGGTAGTGTTGATTGAATATATCCATAATTCAGCACGTATCAAATACATTGATTTCAATTAATCTCTGCCTACCTTATGGGATATTAGCGTGGAAATATGCAGGTTCCAATAATGACACTGATGATACTTAACGATAATGTTAAATTATTCCGGACATTGAACGGTTATCGTATATAGTGAACCGCATTGATTTGCATGTTAATTAATGGATTCTCCTATAATCGTTAATTGTGGCCGTGCGGTATTTGAGCGTTTTAGTGTCGCCTGCAACTGCCTAATTTGATTAACCAACCTTTGAATCAATACCATCTCTAAGTATACATGTATGTGTATAAATGTGAGAAATTGATAATAATGTATTTAAGTACTTTACACACGGGCATCTCACCCTAAACAAGACAGAGCCTGTCTTATGATAACCAGACGATTGATATAATACATGCTCATACCTAAGCATTTTTAAATCCACATAGGTATATACATCCAGATATCAAACTCGTAACCAACACACAATATACCTATGTATGTTGCAGGTACGAGAATCGAAATCAATAATGCCAACTCAGAATTTAGACTCTAATTATCGGAGCAAAAATTAAGTGAAAATAAAAATCATGACAAGTAGATAGACATAGCTTCAAAATGAAGTACGATGTAAGTTAGACACATGTATACAACAAACATTTATAGTCCAAGACGAGTTACAACTCGTGTTAGAACATCCTTCAGCCAGTGTGCACAAACGGCAAGACGTAGTTTGAACATGTCTCGCACGAGCTGATTGCTGTGCCGTAGTTCTGTAGCTGACGTTCCTCGTTCCACTGCAGACATTATGTATATTCACATACTATTCGTAGCTATTTCATCAGCGCGAAATATGTTCTGCATTCTCATGTACGAGACAGGCCTTATATCCCCCTGTACTATATCTAATGATGCTGTTTATCTTAACACGGTATAAATGGTGTGTTGGATGGTTTGAATTTTTATGTTGATTAAAATTTTTGTACGAGGTTTGTAATGTCAGCGGCTTTGAATATTTATTTGCAGTGTTAGCTCTAGATACTAGAAAATCTAGTACAGTGACTGTCAAACACATTAATATTACAACAAACAGTTTGCATTACGACTGAGGCATATAAGTAAGGTGGGCAGTGTGCGTATTCGTTATACTTTCATATTCATAGCACCTAAGGCGGTACATTATGAAACACGTTCATTTCAGGAGAAGCAGTAATTTGCACCCGCTTGGTTTTTCCAGAAACCTTGCATGTTCCGACACGCCCTTTAAAGTATGACATAATTACAGTGGAGAGGCACGGTGTAATAATGCATTATTCTTTAATGTGTCGCTACCATGCATGTACATAGGTACATTCTCGTTTCTGTGTGTCTTTGAAAGTGTGTCGTGCCGTCGACGTTCGAAAATGTTGCGAAAGGAATGATTTAAGCAATCTTTTGTTGCTTGTGGTAAGCGAGCTGTTTGGATAACAAATACTATGTACATACATATATGTATAAAAAAAATACATATATGTATAAGAAAAATAAAAGTTTCTGGATAATAGAGCGGACTCAGATGTATTTGACACCAAATAAAACTGAACGATATCTTGCTTTTTCAAGTATTTTACTTGATTTCTATGCCCTACAGCAAATGATAAATCCCTAAAAGTAACTAATTAAATATATACAACACATAACCACCATTTTTAATCGAAGTTCCCTCTACATTCATCTCGGTCGACTTGAAGTTCTAGAATGTTCGATAGTGATTACTTTAATAGATTACTTAATGACTATATTTTGCCGAATTAAACCTAGAGGAGTTTGTTTTTACAATTTAAAACATGTTATGTGAGTGTTTTAATAACAGAACAGTGTTGCCCAAATAAATTAGCTAATAAGCCTGGCTATAATTTGTTATGAACACTAATTAATATTACATAAGTCAAAATATTATTTACAACTAATGTGTAGTTATAAATGGACATATGTCCCTCAGGAAGGAACTGCCTGCTGAGATCACAAGCAGATGTTTAAACAATTTGTGTTTTTGTCTTCAGAATGTAATTGTCGGTACACGAATATTCAGGACGATTACCTCAAATTTCGTATTCGTCGAGTAACGTATCTGTTACTAGACAAACTTCATATAAAGTTAAACAATAATATCCGAAAGAAGCTTTTCATGAATAATATTGTAGCTATAAATAACGGTCTAAAATGGAGATGTATTAAAACAAAGTGAGACAATATCTAATTTTATTTTATCACTTTTAGGAGCCTACATAAGAAAAATACAATAACGTCGAATTATTTTAATAACTTCTTGCTACGTATTTCACGAGAAATTTCACAAGTTCATCATAAATATTGCACAAAACATTTTTAAGTTCCCCGAAGGTACCGTTCTAGACTAAGTTATAGACCCACATTAATTAGATATAAGATTTAAATGCATAAAGAAGAATTACCTCTACATAAAACACTTTTCCCATCGCTCACGTGAAAAGATATTCGAGTTTAAAGGACAGAATCGCTTTGGTTTGTCAATCGTAATGCAGATAGATGTGAGTGGGTCATTTTTAAACATGAAATAATAAATTTCATTGTTACAGATGGAATAACAAACATTAATATTGTTCCACCTAAAATATATTTTATTAAAACGGATTAGAATTGGGACTAGAGCGTTGTCGCTGCCTTCAAAAATAAAATTAAAATATTGATTATGTTGCGACCTGTTTTAATGTGGGTCTATTTTAACATAACAACTTATTGTAGATAACAGACAAATTTACAAACATAATATTTTGTACTAAGAGCTCTTAATGTATAATGACTATTTTTATAATAATATATACATCACATTAACAATAATACATTGAGAGTTTTTAACTGTACTTTTACGTAATAAATAAATCTAACATTACATACATTAGTGCATGACATAAAATCTATATTTATACGTACCAGTTAGTGCCTGCGGCTTCGATAACTGAGGCTACATTTAATGATATCCAAGCTAACATTAAAATATGGGATCAGTATGTTGTTCCGAAAAACTTTGACACGTTGCAATGAACTGTTTATAAAAAAATAAGTTTATTTGTTTCGTGATTTTCCGTTTTTATGATCTGCAGTTACAGCTTTGTTACATTTATTGTAGTTTTCAGATTTTATATTACGACTAACACAAGGCGTTATTCGAGCCTGTTCACTAATTCGGGATGAAAAAACTTTTTCAGCGCCTGAAGCTGCAGGCACCGGCCAGTTTCACAGTCTATCTATTTAAACACCCATTTTTGTCATATTTGTGTAATAATATCATGCTTTTATTACAATTATATTATATAACTATAACAACATTGTATGTTGTCGACATTTTGTACAAAAAGGACAATACAGCGTCAAAATGAATATTTAACTCATTAAATCATACTCATATGATACACAGTTATGTCCAACCCGCATGCCCAGCGTGGAGATTACGGGCACAAACCCCCTGTTGGGGAGGCCTATGTCCAGCAGTGGGCTAAGATAGGCTGATGATGATGATGATGATGATGATACACAGAAGATTAGAATAAAAATATTTGTTATATGTATATTTATTATATACGTTATAGTTCAAGGCTTTATTGTGAATAAGGCTACGCATGGCCGCACTTCGGTGTGATATTTTAAAAAAAACATGTTTTAAGTATTTAAAAGATTTCATTGAGTTTCACAGTCTAAACAAAACCGACAAAACGCGTACAGCTGAAAACTGATCAGACTACAATTTTATCGTGTTTCCTATTAAATATATTATGTGCATTTTACGTCCTATTTATAGATTTTCGTTTAAATTTGTGTCATATTTACATAGTAAATCTAAACTTCAGGACACTTTAGAAACACGAGTAATTAAATACTTTTTATTTTCACGGCAACATCTATAATAATAATAATTGTTGATTTAGTTATTTACGAACAAAGTTTTGTCTTTTACAAAATATCAGTAGGCGATTATACATATAAACATGCACTAACTACAAAACAGTCATATGTATATTACACTAAATGAAGTCATTGTAACATCTAATTTTATTCACACTCGATCACAATATTCACTATGGAAAGAAACTACATCAAAGAAATTCATATATTTTTCATATTTATATATCAATTAATAGAACATCGAATTGAAATGTCAAATTATTATTTTCCAAGCGTAGTTTCCCCACAACACGGTATCTGCGATATACTCAACTAGAACTATTAATATTACTATTCATTACTACATAATTATTATGTATTATATACACATTCATTTATTGATTTATTATATAACATTATCAACATTATTTACAATACTGCACTTTTTTTTCTAATTTACACACTTTGCCAACTACGAAAACATTAAAATTTGATGATTGAAAAACAATGACTTTTTGCAGTTTGATATGACGTGATGATATCTCGCATTATATTTAATATGAAAGCAAAATATCGATTTGAAGCATGTCCTTTGAATGATATATTTAGTGTTTATATTTACAAAATAATCTATCTATTTTTCTCAATCCGTCTATATCAACTAACGTTATATGGATTACAACGGAAATGTACAAAGGATTTTCAAAATAAATTTTATTTAAAACGTATTTAATACATATTAATTTTATTTAATATAATTATTACTTTTTCTGGCAGTGCCGTTTATTATTATAAAATTATTAGTTTACTTATTAATATTTAGGTAATATGGTAAAAAGCGGCAAGGGGTCATTGTGAATGAAGTTAAAATCGCTCAATGAGACCGATGCAAGACTGGAAAGGTTTTAACGAAATATTTTTTTCAAAGGACAAACAAAACAAAACAATATACTAAGTCTACTATCACATGTATTGAAATACTGGCTACTATTAATAATTTTAAATTTCATCACACATACACCACTCGTAACGATATAATACAATTTAATACTTATCCTTTTAAATTCACAACGGCTTATTACTAAAAAACTCTTTGGTCAAGCTGAAACGTATCGTTTAATCCAATATCCGATAGTCGAGCTTGCTGTTAAAAAATTTAAAATTCGTTCTAAATGTTTCACGCAGCAAATGAAATGTCCAAAGTTAAAAAACGGTCGCCTAAGAAAATTTGAACTTTGGAAAATAACTCAAATAATCGACCCATTATAATTCCACTGTTGGAATATGGGTCTCCTCTCATATCGAGAGAGTAACATAACTCATATACGTACATTTATTAAAACATTTATGAAATCCAGGGAGTAAAAGTACATTTCTTTTATGCTATATTAAAAGCAAAATTAAATAACGACCATTGTACTCGCTTTTTAACTTTAGTCATTCCACAGTTAGCGTAAAAATTATATAACATTATATCTAGAAATGATAGAGATTTTAATAATTTATTTTATATAAGACAATCAGTACGAAATGTCAGGAAATTAAATGTACATTGATGATGAGACTAGTGCGATAGGTAACTTCAATTTGTCCATTACTTCACATTACCTTAAAGTCTTAATTAGATCACAGTATCTAGGTCTCTAGGAACGACCTCGGGCATTGACAATCATAGAAAACTTTCCGACGCTCTAGTTTCCTCCCTATCCACAGCCGAAACTATTTCAACACCCTCTTCATAGTTCTGAACTTTGGAGGCGTGATTACCACAGTAGTGTTGGTCGGGGCCTCCGTACTGACTGTGGTAGAACTCTTCTCTCATCATGTGGTTAAGATTAGAACATCTAAAGAACAGTATTTCTTGGAAAGGTTTCCTGAAATCTCTGTTTAAAGTAGCATAAATTATGGGATTAAGTAGACTGTTGATGTAGCCCAGCCAAAGGAAAAGTGCACTCACAGCGTCTGGGATAGTGTCCTCTTTGACGAAAGGCCTTATTAAAGCGAGAACAAAGAAAGGCAACCAGCAGATAACGAATGCAGACATTATAATTCCTAGCGTAGTCGAAGCTTTGCGCTCCTTTGCTAGTTGAAATCTTAACTTTTTCTGATGTGGCGAGTGTGAAGGATGTAACAAATCTTTCGCCAAGTGGCTTTTGTGAGCGAAGTTTGAGAGCGACGATCTGATCCGGCTAGTCGTTAACTTAGGACCAGTTTCCGAGGATTGTCTTCGTGTATTGTCTTTAGTTTGAGGTTTATTGTCAGCCGTTAGGCCAAGTTGAGTGTTTGGTCTGTTAATAGTATGGATCGGTTTCGTAGGGGTTTTCATTTGCTGTAGCATGGGGCATTGTGATTCGTTAGACTTTCGTTGGCCGCTGAAACACCGACCAATGGTGCTTTCAGTTTTATCCACGCTACACTGTAACAAAATATGAATGTACTTAAATTAAAATATAAAATAAATAATCTAAAATTATAAAATAACCGTTTTCTTTATACAGAAATTATAGATGGACATTAAAACTGAATAATATTAAGATATTGTTGTTGTAATATTTTTGTTGGAATAGTTTTAACCTATACAATGATTGAAAAAGTATTGTTTCAGAACATATTATGGGTGCCATAATAATTTTTATATTCAAGATATATAAGGACTAAGATTGATGCTTGAACAAACAAGTTGAAAAAAATTTAACTTACTGTAGTATTTGTGCTGGCGGTCGACCCTCTTGCGGGAGGAGGCTGCGGTGGTTGACTTCCTAATAGTTTCGCTTCCGCCGCGCCACCATTTTTCACATTTATTTCTAAGTAACAATGTGTTTCTAAATGCGACTGAGCACGTTTTTCATCCTTTACAATTTTTCTCGCTGCGCTAAAAATTTTATAATACACTACCACCATTACTGTTAGCGGTATGTAGAACGAACCAAATGTTGCGTAAATTTGGTATCCCTGATTCTGTGACACTGAACACGAAGTCTCTGTCTTTTCGTTACCCAATATCAGGACTGGAGGTAGCGATATAAACGCTGCACTCATCCAAACTATGAAAACACAAAAGAGCATTCTCTTCGGCGTTCTTTTCACCCCGTACTCTAATGGTTTGGTTATAGCATAATATCTATCTACTGATATCATACAAAGATTTAAAATACTAGCAGCACATGACAAAACATCACTAGATACCCAAAAGTCACAGACGACGGGTCCAAAAGGCCACGTTCCCAGCAAATCGTATACCATCGCAACTGGCATCACTATAGTTGCGACGCACAAGTCACTAACGGCTAACGACACTATGAGATAGTTCGAGGGTCTCCTCAATTTCCTCACTAAGCAGACTGCAACACACACCAATATATTTCCGACGATAGTTCCAAATATCACTACCATAAACACTGCCGCAAGGATAATTGTTGACAGTATGGAATATTTAGTGTGCTTTATATGGGGATGTTTCACAACAGTACCGTTGTCGTAGAAAGTCCAATTGAATGTGGAGTTTGGGTTGGTGATATTAAATGAAAAAGCTGAATCGTTGAAATTGTATGAGCCGAGTGCCAAGTCTGCTTGCAATACTAAAGATACGAGTATGAGAAAACACGAAGGTAAAGTAACAAAGCTAGGCCGTGAACAGTGGGAGTTATGATTTTGAGCCGCCATACGAGTCCCTGACTGGGGTGACGATTACTCGGTTCGTTTTCTTATCGTTACCATACATTGGTTTCGGTATATCCAGCCTTGAATTACTCTCGTAACTTAGATATGCCACACTTGACTCTAACGAAATGAGCATAAGTTTAATCGCGAGTCAAGTTTGAAACACGACCTCGTCGTGAAGTTCCTTAGTTTTGGAATGTCGCAATCGATTACAATCGAGAATGGGATTTAATTGACATAACGCCAGGATCGACTTTGCAATTCCGGACTTAGCCATTGGGTTGAGTATTTGCGTTTGGAAATTTCTGCTCTTCGGTTTTGGTTATAGGGGTTGGTTTTGCTTGTATTCGATCTTTCGTTGTGGTGTTTTGTTTTATTGCACTCGAAGGCGCTTCGAGTGGCTGCTAGTTCAATATCCCGCTTGCGGATTGCTTCATTAGTGCCGTTGATTGATGGGGAAATTCCCGACCTGAAAAGAAAGAAAAGTGTTTGAGCGCTCGTTGTGTGATTTCCGGCAGATATAACTATACAGTTAGCTTTATTGTTAGTGACCAGGGAAATATTTCTGTTCAGTGGCTAAAAATGTCGGAGATTTCGAACAGGCAGGTGGCTGAATAGGTAATAACGGTATGGTAAAATACGGTGGGGTTAAAAGCTTAAACAATGTAATACTAATGGATTTTGATAATTATAGTTTCAAGATGTAAAGTTAAACACAATAAATAGTTTATAGCGATACATAGGCTCGTATACTAAGTAATTTATTAAATTCCAATCAAACTAAGTAATTTAGTAATATTTGGTATGGTAGGCTGGTATTCCTTTTATCCTCCCTGCTGGGTAGAGCCTCTCCATCACCTGCAGAAGATCTGACGCACATTCTACTTTGCTCTGTGTATATTACCGTATTGTATTTATACGTATGTAGATACGGATTTTTAAATTGCTTATGAACCGTGAAAAGGTTTGAAAATAGTTGCGGACGATATGGACAGGCCTGTATCTCAACATGCACTAAGAAGCAAGGGAATATTTACGGAAATTTTCTGCTAACGGTCAGTCATACGAGTGCTGACCGCACCCAGTAGATTTAACGTTACAGATTACTTGCAATCTGCAATCGCGTCAGTGCTATTTGGTTCGGTTAAAACTGGTATAGTGACTTTTTATACTGTTTTATTAAACACTGTTTGGAATTGTTTTTGCAATTTACGGTTTACGGTTATTAGCCCACCCGAAGAAAATTGTTACTAACATTTTACGAGGGTTATTAAAATTTCGGTTGTATATGTCTTTATTATCCGGAGCAGCACCTTGTTCATAAAACCATAAAAAATTTATGTTATGCAAACTAGCCATTATATCAGAAATCTAAGCCCGAAAGGGGTATCGCTTGTGAAGTGTAAGCTTATCACGCAATGTTATATAAAATATTTTTATAACTGTTATTTATGAAGGGGTATAATTAACACGCTGTCGTTCCCGAAATGTCCTCTTAATTCATTGTGAAATGATTTAGTTATAATTTAGGTATAATTTCGTTATAATGAGCGCGATTATTCTTTACTTATTGCCTATTTTATTGTTTCATTGTTTTTGTAAGGGCATTCTAATATTTGGATACTGTTAACGATTTGCGTAACCCAAACTTCGTTATTATTAACGCTCAAACCGTAATGTTCTCAACGTTATCTTGATATAACTGTAGCTGTATCTAACTAGAAGCATAGAGATTTTAAGTTCAATTTAATACCAGTACTTATATAAAGTACCTAGGAAAATAATTTAAGCAAAATTGTGAGTGAAGCCTAATTATGCAATAAAACTTAAGTGTTAGCTGTTCTAGACTTAAGACACGGAAATGATCGACATCTAGGATTGTGTGTTCAATTCCTACCCCAAACATTTCTCTGACAAGCCCCAGTGTTTGTTCTGTGTCGGGTATAAAACTATCCATAACTCTGAGGGTGGGAAGGGTTGAGACCATAGTTTGTCACGTCGGCGAGGTGCAGGTTGGCAAACTCCGCATGCCTTAGAGAACTTTGTAGTTAACTCTTAGGTATGTAAGTGATATTTTGACATTAAAATATGCATGAATTTGTACAATTATACCTGCCAGTATCTGTTCTCACAGTCCTTGGAATAGGGCTTCAATAATAAACCACGAGGATAACACAAGTTATATGCTAAAATATGCTGCTATTATAAATGTATGTATGACTTCGATCCCCGGGTTCGGCAAAGTGGGATTTCGTGACTTAAAATCCCCTGTGGGACGTAGTCTAGATTTGTGCCCAGTGTATGGCATTGGGCTCTCTTCTTCTTCGACGGTGGAACGTATAATCTAGTGCCTACGCCTACAAAGCAAAAGAAACCTGTTTGTATGTTATATGTGTATGTATGTATGAGTGACTGAATAAATCAGATGTATGGTTATTATAAAACATACTCCGTTTAATACATGTTATAAAATGAACATGTGCGGGCTATCCGACCATATTATACCCATTATATTATATTTATTTATTCGTACGAATACAAGCTAGAATAGCGAAGTTTAGGATTATTCAGTCTCCTCCTTAGTATTTAAGAGCGAAACACGAACTTTTAAAGTGTATATTTAAGCGTCTAACACCGTCATGAAACATTCGTTAATGTGATTAACATGTTCATATATATGTATCTTTTGGAACCCTACAATTCGGACTTACACAAAGAGCTTACGACAAAAGGCAAATATTTTTTCTTTAACACAGAGAGCCAGAATTCATGGAAACAGATAATAAAATTCAATTTAATAAAACAGAGCACCCGATAACAGAACTCAATTTTAAACTATGGAATTCAGTTTGGAAAAATGTCTATTGTTTTCTTTATGATATTTGAGATTCTAATTGAAATAACACGAAATTGTGTTGCCGATAGTTGGATAGATTAAACACTAGATTCCAGGTCAAATTAGCCATATTAATGTACCAGCTTTTGATGCAGAACAGCTACATTAACATTGGTGCACTCCCTAAAGCCGCATGTTTAGAGTAGAGATTATGGGTTAGGTCTTCTTTGGGGCAGGCCCATATCTATCAGTGGACTGAGATAGACTCTGGTAAATATTGTTAAAGAACTGCAGTCAGAATATCGCATCAACCCGACCATCGTCAGATTGCTCTCATATTTCACATCTACCCTACATTGTGTGTTCTCATGATACGGACAGAACGATGCAATATACAACAGGCAATTCTTTCGAGTAATCGTAATTTATATAGAAATTACATAATCATGTCAGATTCTTTCAGGTATAGACAGAAGAAGAAGCATTTTAGGTCAGTGAAGACAGAGATATTAGGCATTGAATGTTCTCTCCTTACCGCGTAAAGACATTTAATTATGTTATTTCCGTTGGGATAATACATATAATGTTTTAACACAATATGTGACTGACATATTAACCGCTCATTGTGATCCGGAAATGGTTAAGCAACGCTTAACATGGAACGTAAGCGTTGGAAATAAGTAACAATTTTAGTACACCTTATACAGTTTAACGACGCGATTTTATTACCCTTTGTTAAACAGATTATAGTTAACAAATTACCCATTTTAAATTGTTCGCTGTTGCTCAAAATGCACAATAAAGTAATTACCAGCACGTTTAGCTAGGCATGGAGACACAAACACTAAAGATTCGGACTAAGTCTTCTAACAACACCAGCGCACCATACACGATAGTGTGATTGATGTTGCATTGAACAAGACAAGTTAAGATTAGTAGCTATTTGTGCAATAATAATTGTTCCATCCAAAGTTTCAAATATTTACGACTAATGAATATAATATAAACTACAGTGATATATATTGCGATAACTCACACTCCGACATTTATAATATGTATTTTGTAACGACACACGATTATAGATTACGCGTACAGATAATGCTATGTCTAGACAAAAAAAAACAAGCTGTTATCCACACAAATATTTGTTTTGAGTGGGGATAAAACATGCAAATTCTGATACAGTAGTTAAGGCTACAAATCACTAAATTAACAGGCCACCCTAAATAGACCACGAACATACACGTAGGTGATTATTAGCGAGAGTGATAAATATAGACACACAGTTTGACATTTACGTCATACGCATTCTTATAGGTTATTTTGGCTAGTTGTATAGTTTGTGATTATAGGCAACCCTTTGGAAACAAAGCTCCACACCCTTCCACGTTCAGCTGACGAGGGTCGCCACACACTCGGAAACGTACAAGTCTCGTGATAAATCATAAGGCACAAGCCTTTTCGTCCATTATTTATCCTCTCAGTAAACGAGGAAAGGAGATGGCGTAACGTTTTGGCGTAAAAATAATATAATCCGCCATAGTCTTTTGGAGTCATTTTACTACTTAGAGGACGCTAGTGTTACCCAGCCGGTCACTTGATAATTCTTTTTTTGATATTGTATGCCTTGAAGGCTGTGACAACAAGCAAGCGAAGACCCTAAACAATTACAGAAGAAATCCATATACACTTTTCGAAAATAGGATTATTTTCGAGCCTCATCAACAATGATCAACCACCTACAATCAGCTGAAGTACAGTGGAATACGACGATATACATTGCAAGTTTCAATAGGAAATACCACGAGACACCACAGAATATAAATTTTCATAGTTAAATATTTTATGATTAAACACTCAGATACCTTTTCGGAATCTAAATATAGCAACATTTGCTATGTAAACTGGCGAAATTAAAATGATCAAAAGGGCTACGTTCAAAACAAACAGAACAAAGTAACCACGACTAAATATAAATAGTCGCTTCTCTCCAGAACGGTGTTTATTTGAATAAAATAGAAGATATTCTACCGAATGCAATACATCACGGACCACCCCTCCGACAACAAGTAATCTCGTTTTTCAATTCCCGAAAGATTCAATAGAAAATTGACAAATGTTCATATAAATATCAATGGTTCTTTCTGTTGTTTCTTAAGTGTTTTTTATCCTTGTGTGTTTCTCAAGTGTTTTCCAATCTTGTTTCTTTCGGTTACTAGTCATATAGTACAGAAAATAATTTACACGGTTGCCTTTTCCAGGGGTTTTAAACGTAACTGCTGAAATGTGGGGGTGTATTAAACTCTTCTGCCTACACCTTTGGGATTACAGGCGTTATGTTACGTTTTTTTCTTAATAATATATAAGTAATAAAATGATAAAATTTATTTCACATTTAAATTTCTCTTAAAAGTGTTCTAAATACGTCACTCGGATAAAGTCAGATGAAATATATAGTATAAAGAAAATAAAAAGGACGCGGAAAGATAGATATGACGACAGAAACTCCTCGTGATTTTCCAAATGATGATTGATATTGGGAGTCGACTCGCTACCGTCCTAATATAGACGGAGTATTTTTTTTCTACCGTGGTAGGTATCAGTTGAATATTTTCCATGAAATAATTATGTATATATTAAAAGTGCTTGGCATAGAACAAACGCTTTATTTCGTTATATGAATTTTAATCATAAATATTTTATTAAATCGTAGAAGCTGGTACTGATTCTCGTACATATAATACGTACGTATAATATAACATAATATCACGCTTGTTTTCCGAAGGGGCAGGGAGAGCAGTGTAGTACATCTACGAGCACTTTTCACCTGTTCTGTTTATCATCAATTTGACTTCCTAGCGCTAGGCCGATGCGGCAGTCAATCTCTTACAACATGAGGTACTTAATACTTACATGCTAATTTGGTAAGACCCGTTTCTTCATGTTTTTTTATTTCCCTAACTTCAACAAGTCTCGTTTTTACGGAGCCCATAAATCCACACGTTTACTCGAATTTTGTCTAAGAGGGATGACCATTGAAAAGTATCTAGAAAAATCCACATTTCTTAAAAGAACAAAGTATCGAGAAGAGTAAAACACACGAGTAGGTAGCGATCACCTACTCGTTTGTTTTGCTCTTGACAGCTGCTAGCAGCAGCATCTTTGATTTTTTTTCATCCCATTACAATTCCACTGTTGGAATATGGGTTTAGTAATTTGATTTAGTTTAGTAACCATTTTCACTTCTCAGTCTTACTAAATGTACATTCGTATTGTTTGAGCCACGCCACTTAGTAATTACTGCGTACCCCCTAACAGTGGCAACAATCGGTAGGCAGGTTTAAAGCTGGACGAAATTAGTTTAATCCCGTGGATAAACCTTGCTGACAGATATAGTCTCGCATTGGAACCTTCTGATTCCTTTGTTTTCAGTTTAGTTTTGAATGTATTTTATCTCAACCTTGTGATTGATATATGTATGTACTATATCATTTAAACATGCAGATGTATCTAACTATAATAAAATGCTGATTCATGCGTATATATCAACGTATAAATAATATTATAACTGTCTAGATTTATAAGACTCATAAACCTATGATATAATATTCAGTCTTGGAAAGAATGAACTTAATTGATAAAACATTTGTAACGGATTGTATTAGGATTTATTATTGAAAATATCGTTTGTCTGCGTGCGTGTATGTGTGTGTGCCTATAACGTGAAAAGAACTGTGTATAAATAGGAGCAGTTAATCGATTAGAACACATAAATAGAGTTTATACAGTATGCGCGACTATTCCGTAGCACATGCTTAGACTATTAAAAGTCAGTGAACAGGGCTGTGGGAAAAATCAAATCCGATTACAAAAAATCTCCAAAATATCACTCGCTATTTGGCAGCCCTAGTTTCCATTCGATAACCAGCTTTCTCCGGGCCAACAAACAATCCTTTTACAATGTACAAAGAGGGTTTTTAATTCACTGTAACAGTTTGATTCTGATCTTTTTCTAAGTAAGGCCGATTATATTTACTTTGGAAATGGATGTCAAGGACCGGAACAGGTAGGTATGCGATAGAATCAGACGTCCGTTTGCTTCGAACGTATTTGCACGCGACAATGGCGATATCTCTTCATATGATGGGGTGACACGTATTGTATCGTAGATAATGCCTCTCGTTTGTTCTATAAAATATATTAAATAATTTCAATGTATATTTATATATCGGTTTCCAATGAGCGTCATTACAAGATGTCTAGGTACTAAAACATTTAAACGGGACGTTACTCATTTCAGTAATACAACAAGTTTTAATAATCTCCTGCATATACGTCTGTCTACGTTGATGTTTGTACCGGAATTTAAGTTTTCACTGAGTGTACATTAATTGTGTTCAGCCGAATCCATCCTGTATAATTGTCGACGTGTTACCGTGGCATTTAGCAACGCGAAACGTGAAATTCGCATCTTTCACTGTTGGTTTCGCTCTGCACAAATAGAGAACCATATTCTACGAGTACTCTACTCGTTAAATTGTTTTGCCAATATTTCGCAAACCGAAAATACGTATCTGTGTCTCTCTCCGAAGCTGGATTTTATAGCGCAGCTCCATTATGGATTAAATTTTTATTCAAAATTTTGGAGCCACGTTAATCGGTCTTCGCTAATTCTTTGGTTTGTTGAGTATTAATGGTTGCATAACAGTGGAAAGGTTTTAATTAGATTCCACAGAAAAAAATATGGACCTATCCAAGTCAGTAACACGATTCATATACTTAAAAATACTCGTAAATTAGCAGTGGTGGTCACTCAATCAGTGACTTACCAAGTGGGGTTCTTTAACGCGATACACATTCCACCTTATAAATGCTAGTGCTGTTATATCTCTTAGATTGACCTAATATTATCGATAAGGATTTAATCAAACTTTAGTAAATAATATTGCCCTGGATATCAGATATTAATAATAATTGTTTGCAGTGAAAACGGTTTAATAAACTCAATAATGAATAGGTATGTAGCGTATTCTGGAAATTAATTCCCTTTAATCAAATCAATTCAGAATCGGAATAGATAATTAATTTAGATTACTGTTATCGCTGTATTTTGGTACACGCATTATTATTGGTATTTCAATTGACATTAATTACATGGTATACATTTATATTCAATACAAAATAATTATTGTTAATTGAAAACAATGTGAATATAATTGAATATCATGTCATATTTGCCAGGGACTTTTCCCACAATAATTACTAGCAGCAATTCGTATCTGTCGTGTCTCATTAAACGTCCTAGGAAGGCGACTTTCCTTTGTTTTATGGTCTACAAATATTTCACTTGATACATCTCTTTTTTTATCAGATAGAGACCGTTGGATTCCTTTCTAAACGAGAAAAGTGGCAGCCACAGTTTACCCCGCTGT
>DWMG01000531.1:0-19008 GCA_018244855.1 Elbella merops
CACCTTAGAATTTTTTTTTTTAATTTCTAAGATGTGTAGGTTTCCCCACGATGTTTTCCTTCACCGTTAGCAAGTGACATTTAAATTTAAAACGCACTTTTGTAAAGAGGCGCGCGCCATGGATTTGAACCCGGCAGTTTACTAAAATTTACGAAAGTTTACGAATTTAAACGTGGCAAACACAGAGTACCTATCGCAAATGTGGTGTTAGCGCGAAAGAAAATGTGTTCGTTTCAAATATAATACGAAGCATCACGCAAAACTGCAATTTCATTTAAAAACATTCATGTTCTGAAATAAAGACACCGAGGTGCGTTGACCAAATAATTTACTTACATTTTACGCTGATTCACGTCATTTAACCGCACAAGGTCATTTTTGAGTAGAGGAAACCCAATAAAAAATAAACAAAAACTAATATGTTCAGATGACGCACATCAAACATTTAACGTTAACACACACAAAAATTGTGTTGTATTGTGTTCTTATAATATCGTAAATTAAAGGTCATCTACAATATTTTCCATGGAATTAATACTTAAGAATCGTTCAATAATACTAAAACCCTCTTCTTAGAATGTTAAAAAAACAATTCTGTAATACGAATTACATTGTATTATTTTTCGTTAAATGATATCCTTCCGTATATTTACAAAAAATTAAAAGTTCTTTTTTTTAACATTAAAAAGTTATATAGTGTAGACTTAAATAATACTATAGCAAATGTACAAAACAGTTTAATATCAAAAATATAATCCAGCAGTTCGTTTGTAGGGAATATTTTCCTAGGGCAGGGTAACTTATTTTTAGAAACGAACTATCTCTAAAGTAGAAGTATGAAACAAACTATGTATTAATAAGCAATATTAAATATTCCAAGACACAGCACGTATCTATTAAGCTTGTTAGTTGAACGTCATTTGTATGCTACCTTTTAATAGATAATAAAATATGTTAAGATTACATGGCAGTACATTAAAACAGCTTTTAACAGCTTGTCATCCGCGGTCTTAACGAGAAGGCAGTTAGATAGCTTCAATAATTACCACAGAAATGTAGAAAGACGAAGCTCCGAATTATTGAAATATCTGTAGAAATGTTCTGTTATCATCAAACATCTAGTCACAGATATAAGTACGATTAGGGTTCCATTTGTTATAGTAATTTTTATATCATTAAAAAATGACATTTATGCCATTTTTATTGAGATCGATGGGGAAAAAACGGCTAAGTACTATACATATATACATTATTTTTGGAAAAACTATATGTATGTATGTTATCACAAGTTCAAACAATACAAATCGATTTTGTTTGCTGTCGAAGCACCGGTAATCATTGAAGTAAACGAGTTTTCGCGGTTCGGCAAAGTGTAGAACATTCTCGTAGGTAGAATGATGATGTACCACTGGCTGCAAGTAAAAGTTGGATACGACAAGCTGAGGACAGAACGCGATAGTGCTCATCGGGAGAGACGTATATCCAGTAGTGGGCAGAGACAGGCTGCTAACGTGGTGATTATGATGATGATGAGATGCAGACATGCCAACTATCGTATTTTTGTCGCGGCCAAAAGATACGGGTTCGTGTTCCGAATTGAGGGTATAGTCAGCAAAGCCTTAACTGATCCCAGGTAAAAGTTTAGACGTAAAGACGGTTGAACCTGACGTCATTACGGAAACCATTTATCTATGAAAAAGGCTTTTTCAATATAGAAATGTAGGTTGGAAAATTCCAATATCTCATTATAACCAGAACTGTCCTAGAATCCTCGCCATAGTAATTGAACTCAAATTTATATGTATAATAAAAAAAAGTAACTAATAAAGTATCAAGGGCAAATAAAATGGAAACGGTTGAAAATAACTCTTAAGCGAAATTGAGTTGCTGCTTGGAATGGCTGCCAGGATTTTGCTTAACAAGCTAAAGTTAATTCTCAGAGACTAACTAACTGACTCTAAGAGAGAGCTTTGGATACAAATTGAAAACTATAGTAATTTACAAGAGAACCCGGTTAGCCGTTTCCCACACAATCTAGATTAACTCCCTTTGGGGCAAATATCTCCTGTATTTGGCTGTTCGCGTTCTGTTTTTATTCGCAGACAGATACTTATGATTCACGATTTATGTCATAACATTACACAAAAATATAAAATGCAGAATCATGCAAGAATGTTCCAAGCAGTTCATAATAAAATGAAATTCTTCAATTAAAATACAACTGTTTTACGTAAATCATTTTCGCTTAGTTGTACCAACAAACTGAGTAAATTTTAAATCTATAATAAGCTAAGATTGCGGGAACTAAATTATTTCAACCGTATTATTTTTAAAACTACCTAGATAAGACGCCATAAAATAATAAAAATCTGACAATCTGATTACTTCAGGAAGGCAAATATGAGCTCAAGGTCTATTTAATCTATTTACGCAAAACTGATCTGTGTCACTTCGAACAGCTTGAACATGAGCTGAATATAAATAATTCAAATTTCCAACAGTTTTCAATGCACTAAATAATACTAAACAAAACTAAATAATGTGGAGCGTCACTGCCCTTTTACTCTCCGAACACCAGCTCATAATGTTTACATATTCAGTTTTATACGATTTTCCAAATAACAAAAGATTATCCGATTTGTCGCTGGGGCCATAATCACTGGTCAAAATGACTAAATATTGAAATAAACAAACCCTGATCATGTCGTCTGGTTATAATGCTGGCCAATGAAAATAGAATCTGAAGACATAATATAAAATAAAAAAGTTTCTCGCGAGTTCAATAGATAATTCAATTTTAGGACTGAAACTCTTTTACGCGATTTAAAAGTACGAGTAACTCGTAGTTTTTAGGCGGAAGTGATTTACAGACTCTGGTGTTCTTTATTTATTTGTAATGAGTTTATGTAGTTTCCGCATTTAAGTACTTATGTCACGTATAAGAAATCTTTTAATATATAATACAAAAAATAAACGTAACATCACCCCTACAATCCGCGAAGTGATAGGCAGGGGAATGTAGTACTCTCCCGCATTTTACCAGCTACAAAATTTCAATTTTCAAATTTTTCAAATTTGATTGATCTAATTTGAAAAAACTAGTACTTTGTAATGTTTCAGTGGGTATACATATGACTTGTTTTAGCATTTTAAAAAAAATGTATAAAAGATACCGGTAGCCATTTTGAATTTATCGAAATGGCGGGTAAGAGCAAGAGCGATATGTCACTTTTTGATTTCGCGATAATGATGCAATTGGATTGTATTTATAAAAAAATGCACCCAAATAAGAACTGCGCCGGGGGTCAATTTATAGCGACTTTGGTCATTCTTATAAAATTTACTCGCGCATACAATAAGTATGCAATAAGATATATACATATATACATCAATATGTACAATTCTGCTTTCCGTACCTTAAACTTAATTTAATTTTTACGTAACCAGACGTATAAAATACTTTATAGAAATTGGGAGTAGTTACTATAATACTTACCTACGCCTTCGAGGAAATACGAGCGTGATAGCATATCATGATTGATGTCAAAGGAATGATTAATGATAATGTTGCTACAATATAAAATAAATAAATTTAAATACCTATTAAAACATTCAAAAAAATTTAAGCTTCAATTGCATGTAAGAATTCGCTTTACACTGATTGTTTAAAGAATACAAAAATATACTTTTAATTTTCTTAAAATTTATGAATAGTTCAGTTTATCTTTAACTTTCGCATCCACTCCCAGGCGCAAAGTTCAGGAATGATTACGCGGACTATTACGTCACTAGAAAAAGTTCCTCAAAGCTTTGTTCCTAGTCCATTACGAAGGTAGTAAATAAATGCGTCATTTATCCAGGTCGCTTATTTCAGGTAACTAATTTAAACCAAATATCGGGGAACGGACTAAAAGATTTTGGAAAAAGAGTATGGATTTGTGCTCTATTCAAAATGGCCTTTTTTCAATTGGTTCATGTATATGAATACCACATTTCGTGAATTCCACAATTTTTGGGGATTTATAGTTTTGAAAAACATATGCAGTCTTGAAACAACGATTAGTACGAAGTTACCATGTTCCAACCCGCACTTGGCCAGCGTGGCAGACTATGGCCTTAACCCTCTCAATATGAGAGGAGACCCATATTCCAGCAGTGGAATTATAAAGGGTATTAATTTTTTTTTTTTAATTTCATTTATATAAGCATAAATCATCCTATTCACAACATTTTCTCTTTGGAATTTATTACATATAATTATCCCGAATCTACTCACATTAAAAAAGTAAAACATCAAATTCCATAATATAACATAGCGTTTTGAAGCGTTTCCAGTTAAAGGATTAACGCAAATCGCTTTACATAATTATAATTAATTCAAAAAGTGCCTTAAAGTCGACGCTTCGTTAGCCCTATTGTCTAACCACTGCAGAAAATACCAAAGGTATCTGTAGCCCTTTTTATTATCAGCCAGCACAAGGACTGTGAGCTTTAATGCATAGATTATAAATAGAGCAGTGCGGGTAGTTTAAATATATTTATATATATGTTATGAGTTACAAATATATTAAATGAAAATAGACTTTATTGTTTAAGATCGTACTGCTTATGCCATTTGTTACAGTCTTAGGCCAAATAGTCGAACAAAGTAAAGATGTATAGCGTATTCTTTGACATGAGAACGTCAGTAACGTACAACTGAAAATTTTAATCAATTACATATTTTGACCTCTCTCTGACCACTAGCATGCAATACATTTTTTATGTATCGTAAAGTTAGCAAAAATAAATCACGCAATAAGACTGAGAGTGCAATGTTCCATATAATTTAATCTGTAATTCCCATCCGCATTTCACGGCGTAACACTAAAAGGTTAGTATCTGCATTAGAAAGGTTTATTTTTATTTCTACAATCGTCGTTCTTGTTACGGAACTGTACTTCCGCAGATAAGTATCTTTGTAGACTTTTTATTTCACTTTTCCATTACTCAACTAAAGTGAATCATTATAATTTATTAGTTCATGAACTAATTTTCAAATGCTTACAGTGACAAGTAATACAAGTTATTAAAAAGAAAAATGTTAAATATTGTTTTTGCACTCATATACTCATAATATAAACATAGGAAACAATTATATATGTCTTAATTAATTGCAGTGTTCCAAATTTTACAAACATAATTACCAACATTCGTTAAAACTTATAATGATGAAAAAATTTCGAATTTCTGAGATATTTATTCTAAAATCTAGGAAGAAATTTTTGTTAAAAATTCGTTCAATGGGAGCATACTATAAGGTCTGTCTTATAGGTACCATAATATTTAAAACAAATTTTTGCATTTCCTTATAGACCACAAAAATCACTAAAATCGTATGGGTCGCTAATAATCACTGCTAATATTTCTAGTTGGAGTATATTTTAGACCATCTCATAACCAAGTTCTATCATTTTGAACTAAACACGTTCACACACATACGTTGCAAACAATAAAATCTATTAAAAATATGGAAGACTGGCTTGCAACAAATGTTAAACCATCAAAGGCTACACTAAAAGGATCATTCACACATCTTTGCAGCATCAGGAACGGTGATTTTTGTCGCCGAAATGAGAAAAACATTTTATTATAATTCAGTATCAACTGTTGCAAAATGACTTTTACAATACGCCATAACCTTCGGCCAGTTTTTTGTTAAATTCGTGAATCTTTTGTAGTCATTTGAAACAAGGTTAACAACTATTGATACTGGCTGTTTTTTTCATACTACGCATAATTTGCGTGCCAAGGACATCATTCGACATCAAAACAATATAATGGAGCTGACGCCATTAAAAAATTAAGCCAGTTCTACAAATCGGAAAGAAAAAAATAACACGTTAAGTAAATGTATTAAATGGTAAAGCTTGTTCTTTAAGCGCTGAAATATCCACGCTCAATACTGATCTGCGCCAGTTAACGTGCTAGAAATTTTGTACATGTGTGTTAGCATGCGTGCGTGCTTGGGTGCGTGTGTAAGAGTAAGCCTAGAAATTTAAGAAGGGGCAAAATATTAAGAATAGGTGCTCAATAAAATAGGGGAGCATCATAACATAAGAAATGGTTATTTTTTTCTTAAACTACACCTATGTATATGTATATCCTCTCTTATAGTGACTGCTAATACATAGTTTGGGTCCTGTAGTGGAATACAGTCCCAAAAGTCAATCTAAAATATAATTAGCTGATGCTACACGCATACATAAACAGGTACAATAATAATAAAATGTTAAACGATTATTAACCAGTTTCAAAATATGATGAGGGTCCTTTTTTGCGGAGCCGCTTGTACAAGCAGTTTAGCTTGTAATTGGGCAAATATTTTTTAAATTTTGTCACAAGAAAGTTAGAAACTTCGTAATACACAGACAAATTATTAGGCAAAATAATTATTGATTTAGCACTCATAGTAATTACTAAATATTTTTTAAAACAAATATTATTTGCCGTAATGAGAATAAATGACCGAGTAATTTCTTTGTCAGTATCATTGACAATTAACCTTAGGTATACCTTAGTACTGCTCATGATATCGATAAAACATAATAAGCATCATCATCATCATCATCATTACCCAACATAATAATTTCACTTCCGATTCTCATCACCACCACTGTAGTAACAATAATAATAACTGCCTACGCCAACGTTTAAGGTACGAAATCAAACATCGTAATTAAGAGACAAAATGATTCGTAACAATAAACAAACATTGCTCCGCCATTATCATGATGTAATCTTCGTATGAAGACGTCAATAGAAAGGGTATTGTTGACTACCTCAACTTCCAACACTTTCACTAGAAGTATAAAACAATGACCGTAGTTTCTTAACAGATGTCGGGGTAGTTTTTGTATGTCAAAAAAGTGCCAAAGAAAATGCTTTTCATATTGTAAAAGTTATTATAGGAGGAGTTAGGACACAAAGAGACGTACAGAAGAAGTACAGGCTTAATAAATATAATTTTATATTTATCAAGACTGGGCTGGTCACATCTGTCGCAGAACCGATAGCCGCTGGAGCAGACGTGTTCTGGAGTGGAGACCACGACTTGGCCAACGTAGTGTAGGACGCCCTCCAGCTAGGTGGTAGCGTGGAGTGACGATTTACGTGAAGTGGCTGGCAGTGGTTGGATGCTAAGAGCTAAAGATCGAGCTCAGTGGCGTGTCATTGGAAAGGCCTATGTCCAGCAGTGGACGGTAGTAGGCTGATCATGATGATGATGAAGACTATGTATATATGCGTTATATTCTATCCAGTATTGCCTCGTTATTTGTATACAGATCGTAATAAACACAGTGCGTTCGTTTCTTTAGTGAAGTCATTCGTTGTGTTTCAGTTAATACAATATGACTACAAGTAGAGTGAATGGCTTTATAAATATTTGCTCCCATTAGTTTGGAATATTAAATGTAAATAGCGACGAGGTAATGAAGTTCTCGTTAGCATGAACCGCGTAAAACATAAAACCCACAAGAGGTGACTTTAAGATAGACACTTACACCGTTTTACGGCCGTTGAGTTTTATTATGTAGGTACGTATATGGCCTGTATATATTATCTTTATTGAAATCGAATAGCCTTTACATAATCTAGGTACTTGAAGTGATTTGGTTGCTATATGCTATGTGGAGTCATATTTTAGCGGCGTGTCACGGAGAGGCCTATGTCCACCGCTGAATAGTATGAATAAATCCATGTAGCTCCCAGTATGGTGCCTTAGTGAGCTATTTGTTAGTATTGTTATGTTTTTTTTCTAATACAAGTAATTCTCGTATTTAGTATTAAACTAAACGCTTTTGTAAAGCGAACGTCTACTCTCATAGTGTAGCATTTCTTGTTGATAATTAAGATCAAAAAATATATTTTATAAAAACAGAATACCTATAAATATACAAGAAATAAAAGAAATAGGGAATAAAAGGTTTTGCAAGAAAATTACAGATCATTATACTGTCTCAGTATTCCTGCTGGCGAGGCGGAGCAGCAACAGTAAACGATACTATTACCCATCCAAGGAATTGTCTCGCAATGATGCGCACTACTTTCCGACTATCACGATCAACGTGAATTCGAAACTTTACAATAAATGCAGAAACACACCATGTACATAAGAATGTGAATATTTGACAATGGGTTCTTTCTGTCTTCCTTGTAAAGAACCTGAGTGATGGTATAATGATAATAATAATTTTGAGATTTTGCTCTCCAGGTATATGTTCCCTGCTCTAAAACCAACTGATTTGAGGTCGACGCAATTTACGAGTACTTTTTCATTCATTTCCCCTTGACAACCATAATCTCGACATTCATTCCCGTCTTATTCATGTCAATATGGTGGAATTGCGTAGAAATATATGACATGATATGAATAAAGGTGAATATCATGATAGTATCTAGTCAATACGGGGAAATGAAACAGAGAAACTTATTCCGTGAATAGCACAGATTCATTTCCATAAAAACCAACTGCATTAATCGTTAACTCGCAAATTCATTATTACTATAGTGCAATTCTCGAAATCGCAAGTTTTAAGACATCGCTGATTTATATATTTCTATATCTCACAGCACATTTTGTTTGCGAAAATCGTTACTTGAATCATGTAATATGTGGGATATGAATATTCATAGTTATATCTACACATACATATATAATAAACAGTATATTTTACAAATCTGATCCCATTTTATTTTCTTTTAAATGTAAACTTATTTGTGTACATAAAAAAATACCACTACTGAAGTTTCCAATCCACACACAGAACAATTACTTTTGCTCAACACACATATCTTTGTCCTGTATCGGAATCGAATTTAAACCCTTAACTCAAGGGTCAGATCCGCTAAACACTGAATCAACAGGTCAGTCAGTATAGGTACATGTATACAAAAAAAGTTAAAAGTCAACCAATTGTTTAACATTCGCAAAGCGTTTGATTAAAATAGTGCTAGCGTATATTGCATAAAAACCCTTTTATTAGTTTGAAATGATCTTTAAACAGTTGCTTCGGTGGAGTTAAAAGAAAAAGCTAGCATGCTTGATTAAACTGACTTCCGGTACCCTTGCAATGAACCGCGTGGTTTTTTTATTGTATAACTATCCACATAAAAGAATCTTCATTACAACCCACTGGATTTAATGTTTACCGGCGGAAGACATCTTTTTAATAAAAGTAACAGTATGGTAACAGTATGGTAATACTAAGTAACAGTACGCTAACATTATAATTTAAGAAAACGTATCATGCCTATATTTCCCCGAAGAGTGGGCAAAGGAGTGTAAGACTCTCCTACGTTTCAGCTGTTGAACTAACAGTCTACTAACTACAATAACAATATACATACTAACAGGCAACCTGCCAACGATATATAATTCTTATTTCTGCAGTCCTGTCACCAATGTGTTACACTTATTAATTATTATGTAACACACTATTATAGTATGCCCTCATCACCACTAATAACCTTATCAAAAACTTGCACGAACTGGACTAACCAGCACAAACAGTCCTCGTATACCTACAGAATTGTTCAAGGTCGGTTGCACATGTCTATGGGCGTCAGCAGCCACTTCCAATCGCTGACTGTTCATTTCACTGCCTTTTTCACATTAAAAAACATGATAGTAAGTGTATGAGGTCAAATTTCCGAAAAATAAACAAGAGTAAAATATTCCTAGCGAAATGTGTTTTTAAATCATACGAAAAGTTAAACTACACATGTAATCTGGTTGTGCAGTCATACATATTAATAAACTGGAATGCATGACTTCATCCAAATTTTTATAAACACGTGAACTATAAAACTGAACAAACAATTATCTATGTTGCCTGCATTGTTGTGTTTTAACTGTGTACTTGTCATACTTATAATACAAGTGTTATCTGTAGTTACTTAGTTAAGTATCTGTAAAGCTTTAACACCCTATACTTCGACCATACACTGCATCGCTGCATTAAGCTTTAAAAAAATGGGCTTCTGTCTTATAACGAGCCGTGCACGTCGTTGGTCAATCATGGTTATCTATATATAGCATTGCGTGAAAAACTGCTCCCTTTATTACATCCTGAATAATTTACAGGAAGATGGGATGTGACATGCACGTACCGGCCCGAAAACCGACTTTCTGAAATTAAATCAGCGTTAAACCTTCTAATTCCGTTTTTGGTGCGATGCGTGATCATTTATGGCGTGACAGTAATGGAGCTATAAGTCATGGTGCAAACGTCACCCATGGTGTGCCCACGCAATCAATCATACGGTTTCAATAAAATTATCACTGTATCTGAAATTTACGACCGAAACGTCAAAATTATACAAAGGAATCCATGCATACTTTCTTAAACAGTGTTGGAAATAGAAGATTCTGGAAATTAGAAAAAAATGTCAGTGTCATTGATTATTTTGCTACATGTTTTAAAGACTTCACTTAGGCTTACACTAACTATAATGTGTACCGTACTGTACAAAATAATTTATTTATACGCTTTCACAATTAACATATTGTTCGAAATTAAAATTCTGTTAATTTGAGAATAAAATTTATAAATGATTCTATTTAATGTGATAATACTACACTTTGGCTTATCTTAACTGCAGAGCACACTGTACAGTTATAAATTGTAGTTATATCCCAAATTATATCCCGTCGAACTACATAAAATTATCTTGTAAGGCGATAAAAATTATCATTTATACCTGTCGGTCCCATGTTTACTTATAGCGGTCCGCCCTTTATCAGCGCAAAGATTGCTGTACAAGACCGCTTCGAATGCGTAACATTACTATGCAAAATTGTTCGTTAATGGTACATCGTGTCCCATACAACTATTCAAAACCATACTCAACGCTACACTCGCTCGGATACCATGTCAATTTCGTAGTAATCACTGTCATCTTAAGACAGCTGTCTATACTCGTACGTCCATCAAAATAGAAGCGATCGTCCAACGTTGGTACCCGAGACGTACGAACGCTCGTTGCAAGAATACACAATATTCGTTTAATTTTCAACTTTATGGCCTTGTAAAGCGCAGTAAAGGAGAAAATTCATCGAATTCTAGCGATAAAGCGGTCTGGATAACCAGTTACGTGAAATTAAATTCCAGTAGCCCCCATAACACGCAATATTTATGAGCGCTCTATGTTGTATAGCGATTAAGAAATAGCTAAAAGATTTATTGAAGGCTCGCTGAAGTTTATAGGACATTTGACTTTTCCTTCGTTTTCCCGCCAGTTTGCTCCTTAGAACATTAATAAAGTGTCTTCATTACGCGCTCTCAATAACGTTACATGACGTTGGTTTATTGAGAACTACGTAATTCACTGACTATGGTAATTTTGTAACTACATATTATAATTTTTCGCTTATGTTATTATATCCTAAAAACCTTTTGCATGACATATATATATGCTATTGTATTTAACCCCTTTTTATTTTCTCCGAAAATAAAGTGGGCTTATGTACAGCCATGCTGACCAAATACCGGTTGATTTCCCATGCATTAGGAACCTATAAAATATATCAAGGAACAATTGACTAGTTTAAAGAAAGGACGACTCTCGTTTGCCCCTACTCTTTAAAAAAAAAAATTCAGGTACAGGTCAAATACAGATTGACTGTAAAAATACTTCAGAATTCTGGATAGACAAACAAAAAACGATTTTGTACATATATACTATAAATGACAGAGTGACGAAAAAAGAAGCATATCAAATCTGTAACAATAGACATTTGGCACTCTGTTCCCTCTGCCTACCCAGTAAAAGATCTCGTCTAACAATACGATAATTATAATAAAGTTGTACAGATGTTAATTGTTTGTTTATTTGTGTGTGTGGGTATTTCAGTGTGTTATAGTGAGTATGAACAGTTACTTAAACGAGACATTTTCCTTTCAACAGTATCTAATATACCTCCTTTAATATGCATCTGGAATAAATCCTGTCGTTTATCTTCTATTAAATAAAGCAAACAGGAATTTATAAATATGTGTAATTCAATAATATACGAGTATATGTATGTTATCGGATATGTATCTAATCCCCCATTGTATGAATATGGTGCATAAGCATCTGTAATAATACACATACGAGTACATACTCGTATACAACTATTGTCTGTTAGTCCAGCGGTTAGCGTAAAGTTGATCGAATGTTGTTTGTTTGATTTCAACCTAACACAGTGAGTCGTGTTATAAGTCTCTATGTGCTATATGTGGACGTCCAATTATATATAAGTATAGCTGTGTATGTACGTGTGTACTCTAATCTGTTAGTATCTGATGGTAGAGTGTTGATTGCTATTTATTGCTTGTTATTGAACTTGACTTCCGCGGGTCCCGGCTCGATCCTTTCACCCACAACAAGCTCAGATTTGTGATTACAAGATCGTACATTCATTGATAGTTCGCTAACAAACCAAGTCTGTACAGCTACGAGCAATGTTCTACGAGAACACTAAGCAGTCTCACGTGTTTGTAAACTTGTATGTTTCGTACATTGCTAATTGCTATTTATCGCGTCGTTGGTATTATTGTTCTTTAATTTATTATTAATGAATATTTTAATTACAATGATACAGCGATAAGAGGTATCGTTAAGGGTAATATGGTCTATAAAACTATTTGCATGTTTTGAAACTAAAGACATTAATAAAGTTTTAGGTGTAATCTTCATAAAACTGTAAGTAACAACTACTGAATTTAACACTTTCAATTGCAGTACAGTGCACACGTGTGCAGTGCTTGACCTATGCTCAGTTCTTTTATTATTAACACAACGGTCTTTGCACTGCAGGATATCATTAACAGTGCCACTTGCCCTTTTTCTAAGTATTGGTACACGAGTTTGAGATCCTTATAGTCTAATTGAAAACCTTTAGAACATAATATTGTATGTTTATTGTACTCGTATGTGTGCGTGAATGATAACATATGTACACAACAGCGCTGTCATCTAGGCGACCGTACTGCCATCTGTTCAATAATGATGGTATCGCTACCCACGTGATTGGTGAGAGATGAAGTCTACTTCGTCGTATAGTGTTTACTGTACAGTTTTTATCTTCATATTAGTGTGCCAATAATAAAAATGTGTAAAAACTCGTATGAAATCTATAATTATAGAGGTTTTAATTGTTAAAAGTCCCATTATTAACTTTCAGCTTTTGCGTTGTTTCGTCACTACAATTATGAAAACAAAACGGTGAAAGTGGACAACTTTAGTCTGAAAAGTTTATTCGCGAAATTTTACATTGAAATGCTTTTAGAAATTATTCAGCTTGGACTTCGGTCACATATATGAATAACTAACTTTTCGTAGCCTTTTATACTTAGCTTGCAAACTGCCAAATATTTGCAGCAGAATCTGAAACTATACACGTTAAATTACCCTATGGAAAGCAATAGAAGAACTTTTAGCGAAGATTGAACTGTTGAAGCACCACTACGAAATGTAATCTATTAATTAGCAGCAGAGTGTTCATAGCTCTAGTAAAGTTACATATTGATAGGGCGGAATCGAACTAAAATGTGGTGCTTTACAGTGACCAGAAAAGGACACTGACAAAGGTAGAAGCTCAGCCATAATTCGAACTGTATGCGGATGTTTTTGAACTGGAATATTGTTAAAACAAAATGATAACTATTACGCCAGATATTTCTTCTACAATATAAAAAGCCAAACCATTGTTGTTGTTTAACATTAATAAATAACATTTTAATTTATTTATACGGAACTACGTACATAAACCTGACTTGCATAAAAAGCGTCACTAAACGTCTCACACAGAAAAGGCTATATAATAGCCTAGACCTAAATAGGGGAGAAACTCGCCGCTTGACATTCAATAAGCGTTCTAGCTTCCTTTATTACCCGCAATACGTCTTTACCAGCTGCCGGCGAGCACATGGCCATGTAATTACTGCCAGGGGTGACTGGCGTTCAGTTCATTGTTTGATTGTTTTACCAATGTTGAAAGGGAGCCGTGGGAGGGGACAAGGAGAGGGGGGGGCGCAAAAGCGTGATAATCAACACTGATATAATGAACATAAAGTTATAGTAGCTCACACCACGGACATACATGTTTTGCCAAATAAAATCACCTTCACTGCTCGAAGATTGTGATCGCCGGCCTCCCAGTAATTTTGCTCCGCTTTCTACTCGGTCCGCGAGCTGGTTCACCACCTTCCGGTGTACACATACTTTATTACGTATCATTACGTCCCACGTGTAAAATTGTTTAATATTATAGATTTATTCGACCCACTGGCAGAATCGACAAATTTTTAAATGCAATTTTCGATCGCATGAATATGAATAATTTTTTTAAAAATATAGTCGGCAAAAAGAGCAACCTGCTCGAAAATGCTTACGTACAAATAATTTTACTATGCAGGTTTTATTCGGTAATACTAAGAATATATAACATCTGAATCCAGTTTCTTTTTAGTATTTCTGAAATATATCGCTACTTAAAATTAATATCACTTCTTAACACATAAACCACAAGTAGGTATACGACTGTTTATCGCATAGCATTACTATCATCAACATCAACATCATCAGCCTACTCCTGTCCACTGCTGGACATAGGCCCTACAATGGCACGCCACTGAGCTCTGAGCACTGAGCAAAATTCTAACACAAAATTCTGACAAAATTTTAATAGTGTATTATTATTAACTGCTACTATTAATCAATTATTATTAGTTGCGATAAAACGATAAAGATTTTTCATTAAATGCTAATGACTCGTTGAATAGCTAGCAATGATAAGCGATGATCGTAGCCTTTGCACTTTATTTCCCATATGAAAGTTGCCACCGTATTTAAAAGGGGTGACTGTATGGAGCAACGGCTCATTGTCTGATTGTTATGCTGCTGCTCAAAGGTGAAATAGGTCAAGATAAATAATTACGGAACTAAACAGCTGGCGTCTACAATAAGGTGGCAAGCCCATTGTGAGCAGAGTGCAAATCATCTTAACTGACTTGCTCCAACTACAAAGAGAATAGGAAACCGACACTTATTATGAGTGTATTGTTTTGGAGATCATCAATTATTTAATCCTTTCACTCGCTACAAATACTGAATAATTTATATGACAATGGCATGGCATTGTCGATACTTCGGCACAAAAAAATTTTTCTTTCTTTGTGTCGTCTATATGTTTTGTATAAAAGTTTTAAGAAATAACAAATGTCTTATTTAGATGGCTAGGTCCGAAAATTATTTTAAGTAATACATTATTTTCATTTCATTAAATTTATTCACGATCAGATTTATTCGAAGTACATACTTGTAATTGAATCGGTCTGAGTAACGACGGAGCCTTGAAGGAAATTGCGTTTATAAATAATCGTCAAAAAACATTTTACGTTTTCCGAAATATTTAGCAGTCAATAAAAAAAGTAATTTATAAATATAATTTATAATAAAATCTTTTATTAATCGAATAATAGATAGTTGTTTATTATGCAAATGAAGAAAATGCACGTTGAATTATTTTCACTAAAGAAAATTGAATTTAAAACATTAAATGGCTGTTCCATAGCCGTCGCCGGCATAACAAAGTTACTTACACTGTCTCTACAGCTGTCTAATTAACAACTCGACAAGTTTTTATTTCTTGAGCGGCGTAATGGAAGTCAAAGGAATGAGCTTTTACCTTCCATATTACCAATCTTTTGTTATGAAAATATATCAGCTAACATTTCACACTCGATACATAGATATTATTTGACTTTTTTCATCAACCCTCTTAACGTTCCACTGTTGGGTACGGATCTCTTTTCAGATAGTGAAAGAACAAAACCATAGTCAACCACGCTGACGTAATGCGGGTAGGCAGACTTCACAGACCTTGAAGAACTTAATGGAAAAATCTAACAAAAAGCAGTTCAAGTTCCTCACACTGTTTTACTTTAGCATTCGAAGAGCTCAATGTCTTTTCACTGCTTCACAACTGATAAAAAAAATAATCGACCCATTATCATTTCACTGTAGAATATGGGTCTCCTCTCATATTGAGAGGGTTAAGGCCAAAGGCTGCCACGCTGGCCAAGTGAGAGTTGGCAGACTACACACACCTTAGATTTTTTTTTACAACTGGTTGTTCAATAATTTTATATTAACTATAGTAATCATTGAAATATCATACGCAGTTTATCTAGTAAAACGCCTCACCGGAATCATTTTTGGGGGACATGTGTGGTTACGCCTTTGAACGCCTTCCTGAAACAAATATGAAACTTATTATTAATTGGTATTGGTATAAAAAGGGTTAATACACTTGGCTTGTAAATTGTTTCACTTCAAAAAGGTGTTTTAATAAATTGTAAATTTTCCCTTTAACATACATAGGTACATACAATTAATACAGAATAAGACGCGGGACCATGTTATACCTATGTACCTATACACGGTGCTTGATTTCAATTGCGTATTAAATTTATTGAGCAGAGTATAAACATTAAACTAAAACACTAATAACACAGTTCGGAAAGCTTTAAACATTAGAGCATAAACTGTCCTCGGACATATAAAACACGTGCTGAATTTTAGCGCATTTGATAATTTAAAACATAAACTTGGTTCGAGCACATACCTACTCGTACAAGTGTCATTTGATATCGCAGCTCCTGAGACCCCAATACCTACACACATAATACAACACCTTCACACTTATGGTATGAAAAAGGGAGTTTAAGTTTGAAGAGAAGAAAACTTGAATCAAACTCTAGAATAACCTGCACCTCTAGGTTGTTTAACGTTACCATTTCGAATTATGCCTTGGGACATCGCATTGGGACGCATTCGTCTAATCGCAAAGTAGGTAAGCCTCAAAAGACCTTATATTATGGTAACCAGACGGCTAATAAACTACATATATACATATAAATATATATTTATATAGATATTCTTACACGTAGATACGAAACAAATACCTACGTGTTCTTATCACAAAATATATTACAAATATTTATTTTGTCTGGGAATCGAACCCACGAACCCCGGCGCAACGGTTGGGATCACTAACCACTGCACAAACGGGCCAGTCAACTAATAACGTATTAATTATTTATAATTCTGACTTATTTAAAAATTTGCTAGTAGTACAAATATTTTAATCTATCCTATCCTATCACCTATCGACAAATCATATTGTTTTTTCTGTCATAAAAGTCTAATATTCTGTACACATTGAAGCTGCTTCGTTACAATTCCTGGTAGGACACTATCCAGATTTATACCTCTAACGGCTACGTTCATATTAAAGTTTCCACAGTACTATTTCGTTATTCTTCTACATGGCTCATAATTTTGAATACAAATATTGGAATTCCAAGTGCCCAATAATATATCTTTAGCTGAATGAGTTCTATGTTCTGCGTGGGCTGTTATATGCTATTGTTTGTGACACAATATCTATATAAGCTAACGAGTACGCATTACCAAATATGAATGACTTAGAACAATATAGAATTAAATTGGACACAGTAAAAATCATAAATCATGTCTTCCGGTGGTTCTTTCAAGTACACGTAAGTACACACACAGTCATAAGGTGACAAATGCTGTCGACACACCGAGAGCTTGTTGCACTAGTAGCTGGCTACTGTCATATTATTTTTTGTCTAGTAGGCTATATACATTTTGAAGTGCAAGAATTATTGTTTTTATCCCGACAAAAAAAGCCTAATATACTTCAAAAAATGTTTATATCTAAATAAGCAGTTAAAATATTAACCCATTAAAGCGTAATAAATAATAAAAAATTATGTTCAGGATTCAGATGAAGAATAAATAGAGCTTCAGGGGACTGAAGCTAGGAAAATAGGAATTTGAGATTGTTAGTAAGCGAAACCATGCAATATGCCGTGATCACTTGCCAACAGATATTCGTCAAATATTCAAACAGGTACATAATATAATAACACACTTTATTGAAAAGAGTAAAGCCACGGTCTGCCACGCTGGCCAAATGCGACATGTATGTTGACGTTTAGTCGAAGTGAGGTGCCCCGATCGACCTCAGCAATTTGCCGCTAATCCCTATGCGACGAGTTTAGCCAGCGTGGGTGGCTGCTGTTTGTCACGACTCAGCGACACCATCAGCCAATTAGAATGTCATTTAGTTTGTACGTGTCACGTGCGTGCTAATATAATACGTTAGGGTCAATGCATATCATCTTTGAGCATCAGTTGGTCACAGTAGTAAATTAAGGCAAAAGCTTGATGCGGCAAGTCGAAGATCGGGTGCAATACCTTACCGGGTCACCCGGAACAGTCATCATGCCAGTATGCCACATACATACGAGTAGATGGCTACTTCTTAAATATCCGATAAACAGACATCCTAATTATGAATTATCAATTCATTATTTGAATTATAAATTTTGAAGTATTAGATCCTAATGCAACCTAGAATGGATTTGTGAATTAGAAAGGTTTATGTGATTATCATTATATGCGCCAAAAGCAACTTGACGTCCATTAAAATAACGAAGGAGGGATAATCAAAGACTGTCCGGCTTATTAGCGTAATTAGGTACTCGTACCGAGGACCACTTTCCAGGAAGTAAGTAACAAATTTTGAGTATAACCCTGAATAAATATTTCTAAAGATCTCTCTTTCGTTAAACAAGACATTGTTTTAGGGATGGATATTCACCACTTCCTAACCAAATCCACCATCTGTCAGTTACAATACTCAGTGGCCTTCCAGGAAAGCCCAGAGAAATTGTATTATTTGTAGAAGTAATTGATGAAAAATTATGCGAAATGATAATTCAGGCTGTGAACTGTGAAAGTCAAAGTAATTGATTTTTTAAATTAAATAATACAAGTTATTTCCCAGATAAGTAATTTTCGAAAGACGTCATGTCATCATCATCATCATCATCATCAGCCTATAGCTGTCCACTGCTGAACATAGGCCTCCCCTAGAGCGCGCCACGT